>JANQAP020000068.1:6763102-6778876 GCA_026874005.2 Erythroxylum coriaceum
CATAATAAATTAGTCTCAATCCGACTCATCTAGAATCGAATTTGACAGACCAAACAAAATTTGATTAGATTTAGACTTTAAATTATAAGGTTCCTTTTTGTTTTACTTTTACATAGAACATATTACTTTTACTTTTTACTCTATTCTAAATCTTTGTTCCAAATCAAGTGAGAAGTTATTATATTAATTATTACAACTGGATGTCTAAGTGTCTTATCTATATTTAAGCATTCAGACTTGATTATTTGGATTTGATAATTCAAACTCAAGTTCAAAAATTTTGTTCAAGTTTGGATCCGAACTAAACCTAACCTATCGTAATTAAATTTAGAAAATTGTAAAACAAAATTCTTTTTATTTACTAACATAAGTAACTATGCAATTCTACTGAATTATGCTTGTGTTGTGATTCCTCCAATTAGGTTCCTATATCCTGAAATTGTAAATTCGGAACAATTCGGTATTCCTGTGTTACCTCTCCATGCACGCCATCAATTTGGCATGTGAGACCTAGGAACTTTTATAGTTACCTTCAGCTATATTGCAAACTTCCACAGGTGAATGTTTACCAGTTTCCATTGCCAGAGTGTATTAACATCAAAGCGATAGCTGATTTCGATCAAGAGTATGGTACAAATTGCAGATCCTGGCTTCTTTTACTTCTGTTAGTCCTATCACTTCCATTCCATTCAAAACATAATCAATTCTACAGAGCTTTAGGATAACTAGATAACTCATTTGGATAAAAAGGAATGACTTTTCCTTTTGGGTACATTGGAAAAGAAACGCCAGTATCACTTAAAACATTACAACCTGAAACGTAAATACTATGAATCTGGGAAAAGTTTGTTTGTAGTGAAAATGGTTTTTTGACAATGTGTTCTTGAAGTGGAACATATTAACCAAGGTTTCACTCAACTTCGTACACATTATGAACTGCATTTTACCACAGTTCACTGAGATACAAATTTGTAAATATGGTTCGCTTCACCTTTATTAAACTAAATGATAAGATACTAACTAACACGATCTTATAGCTTTAGTGACAACAGAAATAATAAAGCTTATTCTCGTATTAAGTTGCCAGTTTCTGTTTACCTCTTCAATGAAACAAAATTGACCAATCATGATAAATATTAAACTCGTGCTTCTGTATACAAAACAGAGGAAGGGAGAGAGAGAACTAACACTACTCACTATCCTTCCACGCTTCCTGAAGGAGATGATATCTGACAACTTTTCTGCTCCACTTCCCCTTGTCCATCCAACTTGAAGTTGTTGAAGAAGAAGGACAAGTCCTAGAGTTGTCCATTATTATGGAGTTCATAGGTGAGTCCAATTCCTCAAGCTCATCATCACTCGTATACGATTTTTTTAGCAATGTTGATCCACTCCTCTGCAACATTTGACTTCGGAAGTCTCCTATAATGTTCTGTAACGAAGACGCAGGAGGTGGGGAATAGATTGTAGGAGTAGCATTTATGGGAAAGATTTTAATTGATTCCCCCGTTTCCTCAACAAGGTCCTAAAATAGTATTACAAAGACCAGAAAGTACATTAGCTAATCCATAATGACAACTCAAGTTAGTCTTAATAATCAGTCAAAGGAAGTCATCAATCAAGAAGAAATCAGTCACTCTAGAGAGGACAATGCAGAATGACTAACATAATGGTGGACTAACCTCCGAATCCAGGGCCTCAAGAATTGTGGTGGGTAGAGGATTTGGGTTAAATTCATCCGGGACAAAATTGTTCAGCAACCTCTTGATCAGTGGCGTACCAAATGTTGGGCATACCTACAATTATGGATGAAGGGGAGACCTAAGATACATACAATGATCCAAAAGGCATAAGAGAAGAGAAAAAATGTATGCGAGGATCACACCTCTTTCCTAGTAGACCTATCTGCAAGCATCTCGAATGGAAGCATCATTAGGTCACTCAATGCTTTGAGAAGATTGAAAGCCTTGAAGGATGCCTCACATTCTGACCTGCTGCCATTAGTTTCATCCTGGTGTTCTAGAGAGTCATCATCTTCTATTCCAAACAAATCTGTAAGCCATCTGGACCAGTTTCCAACCTGGAGAAATAAACAAACAGGAAAAGATTTCTCAATCAAAAGAAAGTAGTTCTGATTTTTCGTGACTACTTCCATCATCCACATCACACAGAATTTATTAGCAGTTAAGGAACCAGTTCTGACAAACTTGAAAAAGTAACTGTACGATTTCTACTTGAAGTATCATTTAGCCTTACTTGACATTCATAAACTGCTCTACCGTAATTCTTAGCAGATAACCCCCATTTAAGTTTAATATTACAGCTCAATAAGGGGTGGCCATACTTGTTCAATTTATGTCTCTCAACTTGGATAACGGATCTGATAACAATGCAGATAGAAACAGAAAGACTGAAATTACACCAACCATATTGTTAAGCAATTTCTATCAATTGATTTTCGACTTCCTTGATCGAAATGTAAAAGAGGTGAACCAGTTTCGACTACTGTCAGGCTATATTTCACGGTGGATAGAATGAGGGGGACTATTGATCGAAAGATGTTGGAATGTACGGGACAGGATAAACTCCTCTTAATGGCAAGCTTGAGTTTGACCCTGTTAGTTAACAAGCCTTTCCAAGCAACCGAGGGGCTGATATCCAGACTTGGGGTACATAGCATAGCATTATACAATGCATAAAATAACCATAATACAAATTCTAAGCAATACACATCCTTACAATCATTTTAAGTACTCACTGTATTTTTCAGTTGTGCACCAGCCCCAAAGCTAAACTTTCCAGCTGGTATTGGAAGAACCTTTGGATCACAGATAGGATCCGAAACTGGATCTGTTGGCATGTCTTCAGCTGATTCACGAAGAATGGCATTTAACATTGCCACATCCAATCTACCAACCAACTGCTCCATTACCTATTAGTAAGAACATAAAAAATGTCATTTTTCTGTCAGGCAGTGAGAAATTGATTTGCAAACTAAAACCTTTAAAATTGCTTCAAGGATCATAAAGGGTAAGGCTTAGAAATGAGGAACAATCTTGTTTAGTATATTAATGAATACACTGCAAAATCTATTGGAAATTTACACTCATCACGCATTAGTGGCATGCCTATAAGATCAAGTTTCAGAAAAAGAATGACAAAGTTGAAAATCTTCTCCTTCTCAACTAACATAAAATAAGAACATATACTCTACTCTAAGAAACAAAATTAAAAATTTATAAGCTTACCAATCTAGCTAAGACAGGCAAGCAGCCACACTCATGGCCCCCTGCTCGGATAGGGCAAAGCCTTTCACATGCATCCTTGAAAGCCCTCTTCCATAGATCAATTGCAAAATTCACCTGTTCTTGATCCCCCAGTCCATTCCTTCTAGAGTGGTGCTTCTTTGAGTTTGAGCCCTTCAGTGCAGTTGACTGCATATGTGGAGTCAGAGTCTGAAGAACATAAAAGGAAAAATTGCGTGAGCATGGTCCACATGCCAGAGTATCGAGAAAGTTGGGAACTCAATGCAGAATTGGTAAAGAACTGAGATTTGACCTGCCACCAAATTGACTCAACAATTCTAGAGAAGATCCATGCTTCAAACTTTTCCAATGCCATTATATAAGTTTGAGATTTCTCCCACTCATCACAACTTTCTTTTCCATTGGTTTTGGGATCCTCATACGTTGAGGACTCATGCCCAGCCTTTCCATCTCTAGATTCTGCTGTCTGGCTTACAATTGCTCGTATCACAATTGAATTTGACAACCAGAAAGTTAATCTGATCAAAGAAGATAGGATCTTTAAATCAATATGCACAAGAAAGTTAGTTTTTGATTAATCTTATAATTAAAAATACAATATGATGGTCAAGCAACAGTTTACACGCCTGAATATAAATTATAGTATGCTTCAATTCCATGGTCTCGGAAGATATCCTTGAATGAGCAAACTTATATTACTGAAAGTGTCAGAAATGGTTTTTAGGGTTACTCATTAGCAATTACAGGGGATATTATTTCACTTAATCAATTAGTGGTCTGTATTAATCCACAGAAGTCATATTGTAAGCTTGTATTTCTAAAGTCAGAATAACAGGTATTGCTGCATACCTTGGAACATCATTTCCACATGCTTTAGAAACCAAAACCAATCCCGAGATGATAGCTCTAGCTGCACTGGCCCTCTTAGCCTGGGATCTTGCCTTGCAAGCATGAAAATAGAACCTTGAGAGACGCCTCGCTGGAGCGTGTACCTTACTTGTGGAGCTTCCATGCTCAGCAACAACTGAATAAAGACCAACCTCAAGGGCGGCAGCTTCCATCAACTCTTCCTCAAGGATTTCAACTTTAGATTCCAACTCCACATTGTTTCTGGACAATCTGTTTTTCGGTTCTTCCTTGCCACTTGGCACGCTAATGGTAACGCCTGCCCGTATATTTTGAGTAAGATCTTTTTCTTTCACCTTCTTCATAATCTGGACTTTATTTACTGAATAACTTTTCTCTGCATCAACAGAATTAAGGCCACTATTGGCATCAGCAGCTTCACCAACCCTTTTATCTCTAATTTCAACAGCTGGTTTTGAATTAATTTTGTAATCTAAAGATTCTCGTTCATTTGAAGAATTGCTTCTAACAGCTTTTCGTGCATTGTCAGAAATATTAATTTTCTTTGCATTCTCAAGGAATAGGGGATCGCTGATTGGCTCAATGCTCTCAGTCGAGTCAAATTGCAACTGAATGGACTTAAGATGCTTGAGTTTATCTCTGCGTGTATTGGCTTGTACTGCAGTTGCAGTCCTGTTCATTGCAAGAGTGTTACTCCTTAACTGTACCTGCTTTGGCATAGCATCATGAGGCAATTTATCAATAAGTTTTTCCTGCAAATCTAGTTGATCTCCCACTGAAATATCTCTATCCCGTCCATTGGATTGCTGCTTCCTTCTTTCTACACCACTTAGATTAGTGTGAGATGTACTGGTAACAGCCAACTCTGCTTCACTTCTGTCATGCAACCAAGCTTTCCCGTTTGCATCTTTATTGGGAAAAGTCTCCACAGAGCCTACTTCGTTTGATTTTGTACTCTCCTCTGTGTTAGGAGGTGCTACACATGAATATGGGTTTGACCTTTGTCCATTCTGTAATATTCATGTAACTTGCTATTACTCACTGAAGAAATAGGAAGCTTGATCAAGGAAAGTATTAATATTGCTAGTCCTCTAAACTTCAATAATAAGAATACAATTTGAGTAGTAGTAAGGTGGAGATATTTGGATGAATGGAATGATAATAGCTTCTACAGCAACATACATAGGTATGAAATGGCTGACTTGGAGTTCATTCTGTACGTTGCAGTTAAATGGCAAATTGTTGTCAGAGGTTTGAGTGCTCAACATCTATATTCAATTAGGAATTCAAACTTTACGACCTCAAGTTCATAAACCCAAGTTTCTTTACAAGTACCGCTACTCGGTATGTTTTAAGACACATTTTGCGAACTCTTCCAATCTAACAGCTATAACCACCAAAGCTAGCGAAACATAACAATAAAATAACGGACCAATGAGTGAAATGGTAACAATTGAAAAGAGTACCTGATATTCTTGAGCTGGTGAACTTTTGCTAGACTCCACAACATAAGAGGAAACACCATCGTCATCATCAGTAAAGGATGCAATCTCACTATCTTCATTGGTAACTTCCGAGACAGATTCACTTCCATCCTTTTCCAACAAGACCCCTTTATACAAAGTGGACTTTTCACTATCAAGTGGACGAATATTAATATAAAGAACTGGCTGTACGTTGCCCTTATAATTCTTCTTCAAACTGATTGGCGCACTTATAATTGCATTGTCCTCAATGATTCCAAAATCTGCTAGATTTATAACAGCAGATCCCAAAGGTTGACCTTTTGTTGCCCTGTCCTTCTTAGGTTCATACAAGTTGAATTCTAGGTAGTTTCTATGGAAACTTTTGGCTTTCTTAGAGTTTTCCCAACATAATGTAACTGGAAGCCTAAAGGACTCGCTGACAAATTTCCCATCTTCAAAACTGGAAATGAAAGAACCATAATTTCGTTCGCCATTTTCCCATTGGAACACAATGGATTGAATTGATTTTAGATTCTGTGAAGGTGGCCAAGGCTTGATTTCCTGTACGTGGATGTAGTAATCGATCTGCACCGAATTGCCTTTCTTGTTTTTCGATCTCAACCCAAGAACCATGTTTTACCAAACAACACTGGTTAGAACCAGAAACAGCAACCAAACAAAAGATCAGGAACTCTACTTCAGAACCCAAATCAAAGATAATGCTGGAGCACTAAGTTCAACCTGGAAAACAGACGAAATATTACTGTCAAAGAAGGGCAAAGATAACGTGGGAAGGTCTTGAATTTCTGGGTAAGACCCACCAAATTCGAACAATATACTTTGTTAAAACAAAACATAGCAGGTAAACTAAACCTTAGACCAAGTATTATTTATGCACCTGAAGAGGAACTCCATGAATGATTAAATCATGAGAGAGATTGAGTCAGAAGCCATTATTAAAGAAGAAGATGAAGAATAGCCCATGTCAACCAATCATCAGTTGGGGAAAGAAAAAAAGGAGAAATTTCTCATCAATCCAAATGTATGTCATTATTATATTGTGATAAGACTATACATTGAAGAAAAGAATCCAATAAAGTAATAAAAGGCCACAAAGACAAAACATAAACAGGTGCAAATACGCTTGACCGAGCCACTGGAAACTAATCATGCATTTAAAAGAGTGGGATCTCCATCTGAACAGGGACCATTGGAAAAAACCAAACGACAAGGAAACCCTCCTTTGAAAAACTACAAATCAATGAGGAAACAAGTGACACCGTCAGCATTTGCATGAACTAAGAACAGGAAGTAGCCGAGCTTAAAGAAGTTTACGGTTGATATATTATTTTTTAAAAAACAAAAAAAATGATGTCGTTTTGTCTTCTTAATTCCATGAGCCTGGCCTGATAAATTCGGGACAGTCCTAGCCATAGCTTAACCTCCGGCCCGATCGGGCTCAAAAATTCCAATCCTTGGTCTCATTAATTTGGGCTTGATCAGTTGATTTTGGCTGGACTGGCCCAATTGCCATGCATATGTTCGTTAAAATCTTATTTTAATCTTTAAGATATAGGGAATTGAATTTTCATAAATTCCGCAATATCTCTTTTTATAAGAGTCCAAAGTTCTTTGGATCCAAACATGAAATAGTCCCAAAACCATCATTTGCATGATTAAATTTTTTGATAATTTGTAAATTTTAAAATAAAATATAATCTATTTTTGTCAATTAATTTGGTTAAAATTTTATTTAAAAATCGTCCAATAAATGATCGGTCTATTTTTTTACATCATAAACTTACTATTATATTTAATTTTTGAGATATCTCAATTTTAAATTATAATTTAATATAATATTAGAATTTTTCGATCGAGAGATATCAATTTTAAATTTGCTACATTTGTTATATCATGTAAATTTTTAAAAAATTAATTTGAGCTTAAATTATGTCTTTTAAATCAATTTTTAATTTTTAAAAAATTTTAAGTTGAAATTAACTTTAAAATCAATTAATTAGAATTTTGTTAATTAAAATTGAGCTAATGAAAAAGAATGGTGGTTTTTGAATGTAACAGTGAACTTAATGACGAACAACCAAAGAAAGAGTTATAAGATTACTACAGGTTTACGTTAAACGAGGTTTTAATTTCATTCTACTTAAACGTAAGACTGTATGAACAAGATGGAGCCACTGACCAAAACATAAAAACATCCAATGGAGATATCCCAGAGAGTCAAATTTAGCAGCAGATGCAAGGTAAAATTCTAACTGTGTGTTTGTTTATGTTGGTATAAACCATAATGTTTCCTTCGGTTTGAATGTGATAGATTGCTGCCAGATATCTATCTCCTCCGTCAATTTCCGAACCGAACATCACATCTCATAAGTTGAATGTGAAATGAAGTACATAACATTTAATACATGTAAAGAGTCAACTGTTTCCTGTTACCCAATGATCTAGTCTGTGAAGTCCATATGGGGATCTTGAATGACTCCATCCAAAGAAGGAAGACTATTACGCAAATGTATAACATTAGGCAGGACCAAGGATGGCAAGTTGAGAGTTTGATTACTAGAATTCGGTGTGTTTCAAAGGATGGCAAGTTGAAAGTCTCGCCATTGTGTAACCGGGAAGGGAGCAGAACACGTGTTTGATTAAATATGTGTCATGTATCATAAAATTTAAAACTCAACTTAAAAGCACCAACTTGCTGATTCAGTTACTTGCTGACAGCTTTTGTTCAATCGAATTAAAAATAAATACCAAAAGCCTTCCTTGTCTCCGTCGCTAACTAAAGCTCCAATCTTTTTAATCCCTTCGTTGCTCTTCTTTACGGCTCACTATACCCGCTTCCTTAAACAACCTAAGAGTGTAGTGTGTAGAGCGTAGGCAAATCTGCCAGACATTGCGAGATCCAGAGGTAGTCTTTCTCTCCATCGTTGCTTCCATTTCTTTTGATTCGTGGGTTACTGTTTCTTCTGTTTGGTTAGCGGGAAAAATCGAGGCTTCTGGAAACTTGGAGCGCAAGGGTACTTACTAATGCATTGCGCTGAGTCTGTATTTTGTTAGAGTTTATTCTCGCTGAGATTTCAATTCTTGATCCCTTTACTGTCAAATCAAGTTTAGAGGTGGATTTATATTTGGGAACGTGAATTAGGCTCAGTAGTAAGATAATATGTGAGAATTGAAATGAGAATTGGGAAAATTGGATGAGGGAAAAAGTTGTGTTAGAGAAATGGGTTCAGGGAATTTGTCCAAATAGTGGTTGCTGGTGTTATGAGAGGTGAGGAAGTGGAAGTTAAACTCGTGTCTTGTTAGTAATCTAGCTAGTCATGTGAGGCTTCTTTGCTGAATTGTCGATTATTTTGATGGCTTTCCGTGTTCTGCTTTGCTGAATTGTTCAAAGATCACGTTTTTTATTTGAAGAGTTGCTGGAAGAGGAAATTTTGTGGTTTGATATTTATATTTATGGCAGTAATATTTATGTGAATGTGATATTAATACTCGGCAGTCATGCTATTAGTGATTAAATAAGGATTAAATTCATGCTTATTTATCAATTAGATGTTTTTTTATCCAACAATTTGATATTATGATTTGAATGTCTCTACAATGTCCAAGTAGTTTGATGTGATCAAACGCAGTCCTTGATATCCTTTAAAAAGACCATTCTCAGGGGACTTCTCACTATTTATGTATTTCAATAATCTGTCATTCGTCATTGTTGGCAGATTAAAAATGAAGAGCTTATTTTCAGATGATGATAATACCCTGTTATGAACTCAAAGGCTTTTTTTACTATTACTTTTTCAAGACCTGGGATATTTGCTGTGACTTGTTAAGGATAAGATTGATCCCAAAGCCTGTTTGGAACTTCTTTGTGGAAATCTCCCAAAGCCTGTTTGGAACTTCTTTGTGGAAATCTTTATTTTATCACATTCACCACAGGATATCTTAGATTTGCTTATTGTTTTGTGTCTATTATGGCCTTTGAATGATTGCAGGTTTTCCCCTTCTTGAATTGTTACTAGGAAAGTCCATAATGACTCTTCTAAACTGACTCTATGGTTTGTTATGTCTTGAAAACTGCTGCCTATCAGATGTCTAATGATGAGGAGAATCCTAAAGTTACTGAAGATCAAATATGTAATGAAATTAAAGCCACCTGGTACAGTGGCCTGCTCCAGCAGACCTCCATATTTGGTGTAGCTTCTGGATATTGTATTTCAGCAGGCCTTCTCTCTATAATTAACAAGTGGGCTGTCATGAAATTCCCTTATCCTGGAGCACTAACTGCTTTGCAGTATTTCACTAGTGCTGCTGGAGTCTTTATTTGTGGTTGGTTGAAGTTTCTTAAGTATGATTCACTTGATCTTCTGACCATGTGGCGATTCCTCCCTGCTGCCATCATGTTTTACCTCTCGCTTTTTACCAACAGTGAGCTGTTACTTCATGCCAATGTTGATACTTTCATCGTTTTTCGTTCAGTAGTCCCTTTCTTTGTTGCAATAGGAGAGACCTTGTTCTTACACAAACCATGGCCTTCATTCAAGACATGGATCTCTCTTGGAACCATCTTTGCTGGAAGTGTGCTCTATGTCCTTACTGATTACCAGTTTACCATTACAGCATATGCCTGGGCTGTAGCTTACTTGATAAGCATGACTGTAGATTTTGTGTACATTAAGCATGTTGTTATGACCATCGGTTTGAACACGTGGGGACTTGTGTTATACAACAATCTTGAGGCCCTCCTACTCTTTCCCTTGGAATTCCTTATAATGGGGGAACTTAAGAAGATAAAGCATGATATGGTACATGAGGCACATTGGTACTCTTTTGATGTGATCTTACCAGTTGGTTTGTCTTGCTTGTTTGGATTGGCGATCTCATTCTTTGGATTTTCTTGTCGGAAGGCAATTTCGGCAACAGGGTATACCGTACTTGGTGTAGTCAATAAGCTCTTGACAGTAATAATCAACCTGGTTATCTGGGACAAACATTCAACCTTTATTGGGACGGTAGGGCTTCTCATTTGCATGCTTGGTGGGATTATGTATCAGCAGTCCACAAGCAACAAGCCTAAAGCTGCGCCTGCAATAAAAGCAGAACAGTCATCAGAGGAACATCAGAAGTTACTTGAACTGCAAAACAACATAGAAAGCAGCAACAGTGAGAAAGAAGTCACTGAACCACAGTAGGGGAAATAAACAGGTTTCCAACTCAGAATTCTTTAGATATGGTGAGGCTTTTCTTCCTACAAAGATATTGGGAAGTGATTTATCATCTCTGACATGATCAATCGACTGGTTTTGATCAAAATTTGTTGAATTCACGACCTTTTTTGATAGTGGCTTCCCCTGGAAAATTTCAACTGTTGGTTTTATTTGATCCGGAAGCGGTGTTAAAAGGCATTCTTCTATTTTCTTAGAAAATCTCCATACCTAAACAATCCCAGTAGTGATGCCCTTCAAAGTTTATTCTGAGACCATCCTTTTTTAAGTCCAAAACCTCATTCATTAATTTTCATTGTTACTGTGATCAGATGTACACTTCCTGAACTTTGTGAATGGCTCTAATTCTGTGGAAACTAGCATTTAACCCTCCCTTACATGAACGATATTAGTAAGTGGTCAATGGGATTGTGTAATTCCTTAATTCCTGCAAGATATTTATTCTCCTACAATGTTCATTTTACAAGTTATTGCATTTTGAGGCCAATGTTTCTTTTCAGAAACTCTTCTTGTAGGATTAGTTCTGGATACTCTGTCATGATTGCAGGAACGGGATTTTCTGTTTTTTGTATTAAAATGCCAAATGCTGATGATTCATAATTCATAAACATAAAAATGCAAACAGAATTGACTTTGTGTGGCCTATGCATTCTTGTATATCAGAAAATCCCAATCAGAAAGTTTCAGGGACACGACATTACAGAACACGGAATGCTACCATAGAAGTTCGTCTTAAGCGGTGATAAAGCCATACTCCAGCGAACCCCTCTTGCCAGAAAATTAACTTGAAATCATAGTTGGAATACTATATTAAGCGACGATACATCGCCAGCCATTAAGGCTCAAGCTACCTGATTGATCACTGCCATACCGAGTTACTTGGAGGTTAAGATCTGCACAAAAATACCACTGTATCGCAACCAAATTCTCATACTTTCAATTTATTAAATACTTTAGAGGCGTACTTTTATGATTTATCAAATACCTTCATAAATTAATAAATTTTTGGGATAGACAACAGATTAAAAGCAGTGGAGTGAAACACCAAAAATAGAAACAGTATGAAATTTAAAATGTCTCATGCACACCTTACAAAATATAGTCAATAATTAAGCAGCAACAACGTCCATAGACTCACATTGAAAAAAATCAAAACCAAAAAAAAAACCAAAAAACAAAACAAAGATAGAGATACAACAACGACATTCCGGTGGAAGTCTCACTAATACGCAAGATCTAGGGAGGTTCAGAATTACATAGCCTTATCTTTAACTGATAGAGAGGATATTTTCAATATATCTACATGGAAAATAAAATAAAATAAAAAATATACATATTAAAATGATAACGTATTAATAATTAAAAAATAAAAATAAAAATAGACATAAAGATAATAATAACAATAAAATAAATAACTAAGTACAAGTAAAAATATAAAAATAAGTAATAAATAATATAATAAATACAAAATTAAAAATGAAAGATAAAATAAGTAATTAAATACACAAACAAGAAAGAAGACAAATAAATAAATAAATAAAACAAACAAGTTAGTACAAAAAAATATTTAAGCTAAGTAAGGAAGTGCTTAAGCTAAATAACCAAGAGGAATGTACTACATATTAAATGTTTAGACTAAAAACATGATATAAGACTCAAAGAAAATGTTTAGAAGGCCTATAAAAAAGAAAAGGATCTCTCTATTTGAAATCTTTTACCTATATCCTAGTAGGCTAGTACATTAAAGTCGGTCCCGACTCTAGGTAGCAGCAGGCTGGGTACCTGCCTAGGGCCCACCTTTATTAGGGTAACGATAAGAGAATATTAAATGCCAAAATCTTGTATATTTTGCTTCCGAAAATATCAGCTTCCATGTTTAAAAAGTTAACACTTGTGTTTATAAATTCTTTTGAAATATTTAGATATATTTCTTCCACTCAAAATTTTTTATTTCTATCAATATATAAATTTAAATTATTCAACTAAAAAATTAGCAGCAAAAGAATTTTACGGTTATGACTTCAAAGTTCTCAGTGATAATTTAAAGATAAAGTCTTTAAATTTTTATATATTTTTAGCTTATTAAATATTTAAATATTTTAGTGATAATTCATTGCAACACTTGTGGTTCATCTACTTGTAGCCTTTTTCTTTTATTATTACAAATCCCTAAATTTATTGTATTCTAAAAAAAGTATTATTTATTTGTATATTATTATTTAAGTGTCCAAAATTTACTCTTTTTATTTTATTTATATTTATTTAAACTAGCATAATATTAAATTTACTTAAAATTTTAATAAAATATAATAAAAATTATTTTACAATTAAATAACACCGTAAATAGTGATATAATATACTACATTTACCATTATGTTAATTCCCACAGAAGAAATTTTTTATTACTTAATGTCACAATAAAGGTTGAATAGTTTAGTTATTTTATGTAATGAGAAGGATATGTTGGACAATATTGATCTTGACAATATCATTTATGATTTTGTATCTAGAATTGCATGGAGAAATTGTTTTCCATAAATCATGATCATATATGTATTTGTTAGTACAATTCTCTTAGTATTTGCAGTCTAATATTGTTGTTCGATTGCTACTATTGTTATGTCGTTGTTACTGCTGCTGTTTTTAGTTATTTTATTGTTACTGACATTTGTAAGATATTATTTGTTAATATTATGATCATTTAATATTTTGTTGAGTATTTGAACTTATAAATTGAGTCATTTATGTATGAATATTAAATTTTAATAATAAAAATATACTTTTAAAGTTTACGTATTTGTATATTGCTGATTTATTGAGGCTTTTTTTTTACTTCACTCAGGGCCTATAAAATGTTAGGAACGACCCTAATTAAAGTTTTCTATTGAGGGTCACGGCCTTGATAAGTTCTAATAGAGCCATATTATTATTGATCACCTCCTCCCAGTTCTTCTTAAGTCTTCATTTTTTCTCTTACAGTACCTAAGTAGAATCTTCTCACATCTTCTTATTGAAGTGTCAACATGTCTCCTTTTAATATGCCTAAATCACCTAAGCATTGTCTCTCTTAATTTTTTATTAATATTAGTCACCTTTAATTTGTCTTTTAATAATACATTCCTGACCTTATCTCTTCTATTAAGGTTGCACATCCAACAGAGCATCCTCATCTTCACTACCATTAACTTATGACTATGCATTTATTTAATGGGCTAACACTCTACCATGTAGAGCATGATTGACCTAATCGCCAAATGATATAATTTACCTTTAAGATTGAGTAATACCTTCTCACCCTGATCTGATACGGTGAATAATGTCCTAATTGATCTCTTCATTGTTTTGAATGATAGATCCTAGATGCCCGAAAAGTTACACAGTATAACTTATGAACCAATCTTTACCTCCACATCAGAAGCCACTCTATGGTCCGAAAAGTTATATTCTAAGTGTCGAACCCCGTTTTCGGAGCCTGACTATCGCATTCGGATACCAGACATTTTACACAAACACTTACATTCCAATCTAATCATTTTTAGGCTCGTCTCCATTCAAGCCGAAATGTATCAAGGAATAGCGTTGGTGAGTCCACAAATTACATATGTACGCGCTTCGGGAAAATTTGCATAACTTCTTAACTCCTTCTTCTGTGTTTGGCCTATCGTCTGTGTTTTATCTTCTATCTTTGACTTTTATCGTCTGGGTTTGACCTCCTATTGTTTGTGTTCTATCGTCTGTGGTTGATTTTTATCGTCTAGGTTGACCACCTATCGTCTGTGTTCTATCGTCTGTGGTTGACTTTTATCGTCTGGGTTGACCACTTATCATCTGTGTTTCTATCATCTGACTTTCTATCTCTGCCTTATGACGTGTCATCACAGACGATTCCTTGCGTCTGTGTTCTGACGTGTCGTCTGTGTTCTGACGTGTCGTCTATGTGTGACGTCATCACAGATGATACTCTTCCTCTATATTTTCCTTTGCGTCTGTGTGTGAAGTCATCACAGACGATACTCTTCCTTTATGTTTTCCTTTGCGTCTGTGTGTGACGTCATCACAGACGATACTCTTCCTTCATATTTTCCTTTGCGTCTGAACACAACTTCTCCAATTTTAACATGCTATTCTAATACAAACAACCTTAGCAATTTCAACAGAGAAGAACATACACATATACGTTTCATTATCCCAATCTTCAATATAACAAATCAGACGTAGAAAGGAATTCAATCTCACTTTCCCTTTTTTTTCAAACACAGTTAGAGTTTGTTACAAGTCAATATACACATCAAAACTTAAAACAAAATATAAAAGATGCTCAATACTGATATGCTGAATAAGCTATCCAAAAGTCTAGCCACTAACTTAGTACAAAAGCTAACTATCTTAGGATTGGTCCAAATGCCTTGCAAGGATCATTGATCTTCTCGATCTACACCTGAGGAGTGGGAAAGTATGGGGTTGAGCTATACAGCTCAGTGGCTAAAATATTTATAGCCATTGGCAATGAGCCACACAATCAACATATATGCATCTAGACACATAAGCATGTTCATCTTATCTTAACCCAACATTGTAAGTTCTACATTCATAATTCATAACTCAATACATCATCACATAAAACATATTGGATGTGATCTAACATCAAAGCATAATACATAACTTCATCAAAACTTAACATATCAAAGATGCAAATGCACAAACAAATGGCTCAAGGGTTCCGTGGGACAAAATAGAGAAACCGAAGTTTACTCCATGAACGAAACGAGTCCACTTTTTGGATCTCATGTGCCACAAGCGGGCAGTCGGGAGAAGGCTTATGTCGACGTGCACGTGACTACGAAACGGTTCCTCTCTTGCCCAAACACAATCAATTTTCATGCTCAATTCAATCAATCACAAGTTCATATTCTCATGCTTTTTCTTCTTTCCATT
>JANQAP020000068.1:6793415-6810686 GCA_026874005.2 Erythroxylum coriaceum
TCCTAGTTTCCTACCTTCCATTCTTTGTGTTCTTTCCTAAAATTCCAGCAACCCTAACTCAAATTCCAGCCCTCTTATTCCTACATTCTAGCCATCTCAAACCTATATTCTAACCATATTAAACCCTAAAATTCTAAGCCTAAAATTCCAGCAATCAAACCTTAAATTCCCAGCTTTACAAAATCTAAAAATTCTGCATTCCTAGCCAAAATTCAACCTTGAAACCTAATACTCCAACAGCCTAATATCGTCCACACTTACCTAATTTTGTGCTTTTAACCACTAGTTCATAATTCCTCTATTTTTCCTACATCACTTGTCTTATGAAATTCTTGCATTGTTAGGTTCACAACTGTGAGAAGCTGTTGTCTTGCTGGCATCCTAGTTGTAGGTTATAATTTCACATGTGTTATGTACAATGTATTCCTAATGTGCTATTTCAGCTTTCTTAATTTTGATGGTAGGACTCAAGATTATACATGTTGTGCAAATTTTACCTAGAAAAATATCCTTAAAGCAGTGGTATTATATTTTTTCTTCATTGCTAAATTATTATACATTTTTGATGAATTTTGCACAAGTTTTTCTTCATGATACTCGTGGACTTGATTACGGTGAATGTTGTCACATTTTTCTCTGGGACCTCAGCATGATCAAATTGTATTATACATCCTACAGAAAATCAACTTTCCTTTTGAAAACTGAATGTTGTTACAGGTATCACCACGCTCGTGGGAGGTGGAACAGGGCCAGCTGATGGAACACGTGCAACTACTTGTACCCCTGCTCCATCACAATTAAAACTAATGTTGCAATCTACAGATGACCTGCCTCTAAATTTTGGCTTCACTGGAAAAGTATGCTTCAATGACTCTATACTTAATTCTTTTCTTCCATGCAACTTTCACTAGCTTGCATTTCACAGATAAGCCTCCCCAATAGTTCTTTGAGTAATTGCAACTCCTTTTCTGCCTTGTGCAATCTTATTGTTTACGTTACAGGGTAATGGAGCCAAACCTGAGGAACTACATGAAATAATCCAAGCTGGAGCAATGGGACTAAAGCTTCATGAGGATTGGGGAACTACTCCTGCAGCCATAGACAACTGCTTGGCTGTAGCAGATGCACATGGCATCCAGGTCACATTCGTAGACAGGCAAAATGTAAAACTATGACTTGTATGTTTCACTGATGTTTTATCTGTTTGATTTCATAGGTGAATATTCATACTGACACCTTGAATGAATCGGGATTTGTTGAGCATACAATTGCCGCTTTTAAAGGAAGAACTATTCACGCTTATCACAGGTAAAGGACTCATTTACAATTTTTTTATTTTATGAATCTTTAGTAGGTTCAAGTGGATAATCTTCTACATAATTTAGGCACAAACTTTTTCTGGGTGTAAGTTACAACTATCAAATACCTTTCAATTCATGGGACTTTTCTTCATGATGTCTCTCATGGGGAAAGATTCCTGGAGAGATGCAATAAGAACAAATCCAATTGCCGTCCTCCGCCACTTCTACTTGGTTGAGTATGACCTTTCTACAGTTACATGGAAACTTTGATGATATGACCGAGCTAGCTTCCTTTCATACAGTTCTCATTATTGCTGTGTTCTCTATGTTTTGAGATATTGCTGAAGGATAATAACCATGTGCATTTTCAAGGTTTGATAGATTTTCTAATGCTACATCTCTTGTTTGCTTATGCTGGTAATTCATGGGGCAGTGAAGGTGCTGGTGGCGGTCATGCTCCAGATATTATTAAAGTTTGTGGTGTGAAAAATGTCCTGCCATCATCAACAAATCCCACACGACCTTTTACTTCTAACACCATAGATGAACATCTTGATATGCTGGTATGAAAAGATACCAAAATTACTGGGAAAGATTATATTGTAAGGATAATTGATTTTCAATTTTTATTCGGCACATTCAGATGGTCTGCCATCACCTTGATAAAAACATTCCAGAAGATGTAGCTTTTGCTGAATCAAGGATAAGGGCAGAAACAATTGCTGCAGAAGACATATTGCATGATATGGGGGCAATTAGCATTATATCCTCTGATTCACAAGCCATGGGTCGTATTGGAGAGGTTTTTTTAACTCCCTTTTGCATAATTTCTTCTTCCATATCGCACTTTATTTATATTGTTGTTTGCTAGTCGTTTTTCTACTGCCACATGGTAATTTAGTAAAGTATTTATATTCAATATGGTTGAATTGTATTGAGTTGAGCTAGGACTGTGATAAACGAGGTTCAGACTGACATCTGTGCATGGAAAAAGCATATCCTCTTACGCTCAATTGTGATAAAGTCGTATCAGCTCATAAATAAGTGGATATTTATATTCAACATCGAATTTAGTTGTTATTGATATGCTATGGAGCACTAGAATTGGCAGAACTAGAATTGACAAATTTTATTTGTTATGATGATAATATCTTTTGAGAGGTGTGCACTTGGGATGACTGAAGTAAAGAGACCTGAAAGCTATCTTTTCTTATATTATTCAGCATCAAAAGAAGAGATTTCAGTTTTAGTGGAATTTCATGATCATGTGTCCTAACAATTAAAACAAGACTAATCCTAGCCCCGGTGGGAAACAGTTAAGAGGTCAGCATTTTCATAACTGAATTGCTGGAGGAATAATGTAAAGAGACATGGGCATTCCCTTTATTCTAGTCCTTCCATTAGATCAAACTTATTACCAAACTGAATGCAAACTTATCGGGACAAAGATGCATTAACTTGCTATATCGTTTTGCAATTGGTGCATTTGTGTTTGCTATATGGATGGTTTTGGATAATATCAAATGGTGTATAACTTGTAGCTCCTTTAACATTTTTGTTCGTTAACCTCCACTCTATCTCCAGATAAATGTTATGTTTAAACTTCAAATTTGACAAGTCTGAATGGGATTTCCAGGTTGTCAGCAGAACTTGGCAAACTGCTCATAAGATGAAATCTCAAAGGGGATGGATTGGTCCTGGTAAATCAGATAACGACAACTTCCGCATCAAACGATACATTGCAAAATATACTATAAACCCGGCTATTGCAAATGGTTTAGCTGATTTTATTGGTTCAGTTGAGGTAAATTTTCTATTATCTTTGATGAACCAAAAATTGTTTTTCTGAATTCTTAATAAGAGTATGTTTAGAAGTTGAATGTAACAATCCAATCTTTACTAAATTTTCCTAAAACTTTTCCAGTGTTCCATGATATAGATATTATGGGCGACATTATTACTCATTTGATATCTGCCTGATAAATCAAATGCAGGTTGGGAAGTTGGCTGATCTTGTTCTATGGAAGCCATCTTTCTTTGGAGCAAAACCTGAACTGGTAATTAAAGGTGGTGCAATTGCATGGGCTAACATGGGTGATCCAAATGCCAGCATTCCTACACCTGAACCTGTAAGATTTGGTATCTAAGTGTCAGATTCAGATTATCATGTTTGTGAATGAGGCATCCGGTTTACTAAAAAGTCTAACATTATTGACTAAAGTTGTTTAACTTCTCATTTTCACATTTAGTGCAATGTTGGAGCTGAAGATAATGTATTTACGATAAAACTATTATATTCATGGGAAATGCATGTTGAGTTTGCTTGAAAGGAGGTCTGGAAACTGAAAAACAAAGATCGTTTGCTTCAAGTTCCATGTTGGTTTGTTGCAGGTAATCTCCAGGCCTATGTTTGGAGCATTTGGAAAGGCAGGAGGTGCCAACTCCATAGCTTTTGTTAGCAGGGCATGATACTCTTTACCTTGTCCTTCATTCCATTCCTACAACATTTCTTTTTCTAGGCCTTGTCTTCATACTTGTGTTGACAAAAGTATCTTTCCATGTTTTTCCTTAATGTCCCTTCTAAACAGGCAGCTGCAGACAATGGGATTAAGGCCTTATATGGGCTCAACAAGAGAGTGGAGGCGGTAGGCAATGTCAGGAAACTCACTAAACTTGACATGAAGCTAAATGATACTCTCCCTGATATCAAAGTGGACCCTGAAACATACATCGTGACAGCAGATGGGGAGCTTCTCACCTGTAGTGCTGCCATGACGGTTCCTCTTTCCCGAAATTACTTCCTCTTTTAGGCTTCAGCATGAATATCATAATTATTTTGGAGCCATTATGTAATCCTGCCCAGTAAACCAAATCTCACCTCCATTAATTGCAGTCCCTATGTTGCATGTGAGAAGCATATGAGAGGCCAATGGATCATATGTGTGATTGGCTAAAATCTGTTGAATGCTTGTCATTTTCTAATGCTACAATTTAGACAAGGTGAGGAACAACTGAACCCTTAACCTCAAAATCCTGAATACAACCTAAATACCACTTACCGTGAAGATTGAGGTCTATTTCCCCTAATTTATGTTTTTAATTAAAAGAGGTTACAGTGTTATGTGATGGTGATTGTATCTTTAAATCATTATAGTTTTGTGTTTCTTTAAGATAAAATTGCAACGTTAATCCATGCTTTATCGGGTGCTTGACAAGTTTGCCTCTAGGTGAAATAAACGCCTGACATCTGTGCACAGAATGAAGAATTTATAGTTTACTAGTTGGTCACTTCACTCTATTGAGAAGGTATGGTGACCTCAGTTCAATTCTCTTATGCAAGGGGACTGGACTGATATTTACATATGAACGTGCCAGATGATTGGAATCTCTTATTAGTTATTATATGGATGGTTACAGTAAGTGGGAAGTTTCTTGATATCTGTTCCAATTCTGTTTGACGATGACCAAACTACCATTAAAATAAGGGCACCTTACCCATTTGTTTATCAACATAACCGATGCAGGACAGCAGGAGGCATCTTTGACTTCAACAACAAAACAAGGCAAACTTTCTTTGAATCTGAAAAGGATATTTCAAAAAGAAAAGAATAATTGAATGCTTTCTGGCACGTTTTCTAGATAGTACATCTTACTTTATGTTTGAGGTTCTTACTTCTCAGTTCATTGTCTACCCCTTTCTTGGCTTGTGGTCGTTAAGAAAGTCTCAGATTTGAAGTTGCCTGCCACTGAAGAAAAGTAGTGGAACTGAGGAGTCTGATTAGCGGTAAAAGATGGGAACTTCATGTGAACCACGCTAATATTACTTTATAATCATTGTTATATATTGATACGCAATTATCAAAAATAAATTATGAATTTGCCAAGCACAGGTCTTGCAAGGTCGTTTTCTATCTTCTGCAAAGGACAACCACAACTCCTAAGTGGTGAAAAGAAAGAATTGTAAAATAGACATGTGACGCAGGTCATCTTGAGTAAGAAAATTCAAAGAAGACATCAGTTGTAGACATGTAGTATCTTATCCAATCTACCGTAGAAAAGTATCATCTGAATTCATGCAGAAACAACGACCATAAACCAGTAGTTTATCAACGAGAAATAATCTCTCTTTTCAGCTTCTAAGTAGTTGGAAGCCACTTCATTTTTCAAATATTGAGGATTTGGATTGAACTGTCTCATAAAATTTTCATAAACTATGAACCTCTCAGAAAATCTGTACTCGCATAGAAATTGAAACAAGACATCACTTAAATCGTCAACCTCAACAATACCTGATATATGTAGTTTAAAAGGTTGATTTTCATAGTTTTCTTCTTGCAAAGTCAGAAATAAGAGTGAAAACGAAATGGAACCCAGTTTAAGTGAACAGAAAAATCTTCAACTTTTCATTCTTCTGCACTGTAGTGCAGATAATGGATTATCTACGTCATACAAAGTGATATGATACAAATTTACACCAGTAGTATTAAAAAAAAAGTCAACTTGACATTACCCCCATTGACAGAGAGTAACCATGACATCTAACAAACATCATTTATCAATTACTATTATCGTGAACGTGATCAGAAGCAGAGCTCATCTCCATCTTTTTTCTTATTCTTTAATCAATCATCTGCATACTATAGTCTTGGAACTTGTCCCAAGTTTGACACTCCCGCTTTCTAACGTATTGGTCTGTGTATCACACGCGCAATAAACTGAGCTTGTACCTTCCAGTCCTATACCAACAAATAATAGATTACTGCAAACTGAACTGGTTCTGCTCACTTTCAGATCTAGACTCCTATCTACCCACTTCAGCAGAAGTAGAAACTGTAATGCCCGGTGCTTAACTTCACACTCTATCTAAGAGCGTCTCTGGACACCCCACTTGATCAAGACAATAGTTCTTATTGCAAAGGTCTCATCTTTATCATTCAATCCATTGTCGAACTGGGACAACACTGAAAGAGATAGATTCTGGTTGCGAGATGTATACAGTGAAATATATATCTGCTTTGAACCCACAGTTACACTCCCAGCGACCTTCGACCGCAAGCCATGGGATTCTGTGGGCTAGAAGAGTACCTGTTTCACGGGTTGGTTCTTCTGGGTCAATCAAAGCGGTGATAAGTAGTGAGGACAAGGCTGTAGAGTCGGAAAAGTCGACGGAAACTAACAAGGAGGTCAATGGTCCATTGCTATGTGCCAAGAGTAAAGGCATGATTGATGTGAGAGCAGTGATCACTGTAAGAAAGAAGATGAAAGAGAAGATCACTGAGAAGATTGAAGATCAGTGGGATTACTTTATTAATGGGTTTGGTCGAGGGATCGTGATTCAGCTTATCAGTGAAGAGATTGATCCTGGTTAGCACTCATTTCCCAACTGGAACTGGTTGTTTTTGTGCAAAAGATGAAATCTTTCTGGGTGTTCTTGAACTGTTTGTACATGAGTTTTTGAGGTTTCCGCTTTTTCTTTTCCCCATACTTATGGATTCTTTCGTTCTTTAACTGAAGGCTAATGAAAAGTTTACTTGTTTGCTTCTGTAGTGACTCAATCAGGAAAGAGTGTGCTGTCTTCAGTGCGGGGCTGGTTGCCGAAGCCATCATCTAGTCATGTACATATAGTTGAATATGCGGCTGACTTCACCGTCCCAATCGACTTTGGCAATCCTGGGGCTGTTATTGTCACAAATCTTCAAGACAAGGAGTTCTACGTGTTGGAGATTGTTGTTCATGGTTTTATTGAAGGTCCAATATTTTTTCCTGCCAACACATGGATCCATTCGCAGAAAGATAACGCTGAAAGCAGAATTATTTTCAGCAATCAAGTAAGTGCTAGACAGTAGTGTTTCTTTTACTTTATTTTGCTAATGCTCTCTTACCTTTTTCTGCTTATCTAAAGGCCATTTTGTTTATGACAGGCATACTTACCATCACAAACACCACCAGGCATCAAGGATCTACGACGTGAAGACTTACTCAGCATTCGCGGTAACGGAAAAGGGGAGAGAAAAGCACATGAAAGAGTTTATGATTATGCTCCTTATAACGATTTGGGCAACCCTGATAAAGACGATGATCTTGCTAGGCCGGTCATTGGTGGTAAAGAATGGCCCTATCCTAGACGCTGTAGAACTGGTCGACCTCCAACGAAGTCAGGTTTATTACTCTTCAGGGAATTTTGTCTGAATTATTTCTAGGAGATTTGTCCAACTTGTTTCTAACCTAGTACATTTTCGATATAGATCCACTCTCCGAGAGCCGTATCGAAAAACCACATCCAGTTTATGTGCCTCGTGATGAAACTTTCGAGGAGATCAAGCAGAACACTTTCTCAGCAGGAAGGTTGAAAGCTCTGCTTCACAACCTTATTCCGTCTATCGCGGCCACATTGTCAAAATCAGATATTCCTTTCACTTGCTTCTCTGATATCGATATGTTATACAACAAAGGTGTTCTGCTAAGACTTGAAGATCAAAAAGAAGTAATTCGGAATACCTTTCCGGGAATTGTTATGGATAAGGTTCTTAGCATTGGAGAAAGGCTACTGAAGTATGAAGTCCCAGCTGTTATAAAACGTATGTGCATTATTCCTCCATTTTTTCCCCAGTTCTGGAGTTTATCTAGTTCTGTTCACATTGCGCCATGTTCTGTACAGGGGATAGATTTGCATGGTTGCGTGATAATGAGTTCGCACGGCAGACATTGGCTGGGGTCAATCCTGTGAACATTGAGGTTCTAAAGGTAAATTTTTCTCAAGTCATAATCTGTTGTTTCTGTTATAAGATTGCACTGTGCACAGTCTATTTGGTGCAGCTACAAATCTTTGAGTTGGATTGTTTTTGTATAGGAATTCCCGATTCTCAGCAAACTAGACCCAGCAGTGTATGGCCCTCCAGAATCAGCTCTTAAAAAAGAATTAATAGAGGAAGAACTACATGGAATGAGTGTGGAAAAGGTAAAACGTTTTGAAATATGCCTTCAGCTCATTTTCTCGCCGCTATGTCACTTTGATTTCCATGTCCTGTACTGTTCCACCCACTAGTGCAATGTAGAGTAGTTGTGCTGGTTTACCTGACCTTTTTTACAAGCTAAATGAACTGTGAATGAAATTTGTTCCTGCTGAATTAGATATTGTCTTAACTTCTGTTTTTGAAACTTGATGACGTAGGCAATTGAAGAGAACAGGTTATTTATACTTGATTACCATGACATGCTTTTGCCATTTATCAAGAAGATCAATGCTTTGCCAGATCGAAAAAATTATGCCACAAGGACAGTTTTCTTCTATAATAAGGCTGGTATGCTCAGGCCAATTGCCATTGAACTTTCACTTCCTCCGACACCTTCTTCAAAATACAATAAGCATGTCTACACTCATGGGCATGATGCAACAACACATTGGATCTGGAAGCTGGCGAAAGCTCATGTATGTTCAAATGATGCTGGCATTCATCAATTAGTAAACCACTGGTAAATGCTTGGAACTTTAATAGGTCTTCAACATTGTCATGTCATATGCATCCTTAGCTAAGCTTAGGTAGTGATTATTAAGGTCTCGTCCCTCATCTTCAAGTTGAATTTTTCAGAAAGCAAAGGTGCTATGTTTAGATTTAATGGGACTAGGTCTTGGTATTTGACTGATTTCTTCATAGGAACTGGCTTTTACTCTCACGAACTTTCTTCTTTTGTTGACGATTCTTTCTCTCAGGTTGAGGACTCACGCTTCAATGGAGCCCTATATAATTGCAACTCATAGACAGCTTAGCCAAATGCATCCTATTTACAAACTACTTCATCCCCATATGCGATATACGTTGGAGATTAATGCTCTTGCCCGGCAAAGTTTGATAAATGGCGGAGGGATAATTGAGGCTTCATTTAGCCCTGGAAAGTATGCAATGGAAATCAGTTCTGCAGCCTACAAAATTATGTGGCGTTTTGACATGGAAGCATTGCCTGCAGATCTTCTCCGCAGGTAGAAAGTCAAGCATATTATTAGATTCTTTTCATTCTTCCCTTTCTGCTTTATCTCTCAAACAGTACTTCCATTCTGGAGCTTTCCTTTGCTCGATATAGTTGTTGCTGTCAATCTTCATACACCCTGATGCTTGTGGTATTATTTTTAGGGGCATGGCAGTCGCAGATCCTTCAATGCCCTGTGGCGTTAGACTTGTGATTGAAGACTACCCTTATGCTTCAGATGGACTCCTGATATGGTCGGCCATAGAGGAATGGGTAGAGTCTTATGTCAACCATTTCTACTCTGAGCCCAATTCTGTCACATCTGATATAGAGCTCCAAGCCTGGTGGAATGAAATAAAGAACAAAGGTCACTATGACAAAAGGGATGAACCATGGTGGCCTAACCTCGAGACAAAGGAAGATTTATCTGGTATACTTACTACAATGATCTGGATTGCTTCAGGTCAGCATGCGGCTATAAACTTTGGGCAGTATCCTTTTGGTGGGTATGTGCCAAATCGCCCTACCCTCCTGAGAAAACTCATCCCACAAGAAAATGAACCTGATTATGGAAAGTTCATTCTAGATCCTCAGCGTACTTTCCTGTCGTCATTGCCAACTCAACTTCAAGCCACAAAAGTGATGGCTGTTCAAGACACCCTATCAACTCACTCCCCAGATGAAGAGTACCTGGGTCACGTTAACCATCTGCACAGCCATTGGATCAACGATCATGAGGTGATGCAATTGTTCCAAAAGTTCTCTGCTCGACTAGAGGAGATAGAAGAGACAATAAATTCAAGAAACAAGGACATCCAGCTTAGAAACAGAAGCGGTGCAGGCATCCCCCCTTATGAACTGCTCCTCCCTTCTTCAGGTCCAGGCGTAACCGGTCGTGGGATCCCCAACAGCATCTCCATCTAGTAGGTTAGATTGGTTTGAAAGTCCCTCACCCATCTGTTCAACAACTGCTAGTGAGGGTTTGTAAAATATCTGTATAACTACACCTCCTCCAAACTTTATGGACCCAACGGATCTCCATGATCCTTCTTAGCCGAGGGAGACTGGTCGAAAACAACACTCAAAACCACAGATTAAACTTAGAACAACAAATTGAGTATGATCCCCCCTGAATCATTATTGACCAGAGACTACCTCGGAAGCAAACCATTGGCATGGAAATTGATTTCGGCAACACTTGCGGCGTAAACAAGATTATAACTTGGATATAGCAAAGGATACTGCAAGTTTGATTAGTTTCTTTCACAAAGAATCAATGAACTTCGCCTGCCGTATTTTTAAGCCATCGACAGTTATCAGCAATTAGGTTTTTCTATTCACGTGTCTATCATACCCACTACAGAAACTAAGACATTATGGACGTACCTGGTTGGCTATAAGTTCCATGATTTGACATTCATCGTTAATCCGTCCAATAACCCCTTGCACCTGACCTGCTTCGACGTTAGGATACCTGCCAATTTCTTAGTTGTAAGCATTATATTTTGATATTGTAAACAAGAAATCGACAACAAGAATTCTTTTGTGGTGAATGGCTAGGACGTGAGCATCATCGGAGGAAGTTCATTGAAGATGTAAAATTGAAAGACTTGCGGAGCCACAGCTGGGGGCTGCCTCAACTCAACTTTTATCTGGGTCGGACTAAGTCTCGAGAACTGCAGGGCAGTCTATTACAACCAGAAAAAAAGCTTGAACGCAGGAATGCACAACATCAATTATAAAGATGAAACATTATCCGAAGTATGAATGTAACGAAAAGCGAGATGAATTTTGAATGGAAGCTCAAGTTCTTTTTTTTTTTTTTTTGCTAATGAAACTAGCAAGAACTGGAATGTCAATGAACCTGATAGGCTTTGGCAAAATTGATTATATATATATATATATATTTATGCTAATTTACATCTAATTTTCTATATATAAGATATGATATTTTCTATTCACAAGGTATAATATCCTGTTAAATGTTAACTTCACGAATCATGGGCAACAATAAAATCGGATTAAAAGTTAAATCAGTAAGATAAGAGGTTTAAGATTTAACCGGTATTCGATTATTATAAAACTGATTAAAGATTGAATAAAATTAAAAGTTTTGAAATATGTTTGTAGTATCCGGCATTATCATCAACTACTTCAATGTTTTGTCAATTACTGCAAAAGAACTTGCCACATTGCCACAATTGGAGATTCAATCTCGTATGAAGACCTCGTCTTCTTCACCTTATCGAACTACCTAGAGAATTCGAGTCATTTATAACAGCTATATAAAATTGCAACACAAGAATTACCTTTGCAGAACTTAAAAGTGAAAATTTTGCTCCATGAACAACAATTGATCTCCTTCTTTTTACCACCTTCATCGAATTAAGCTTTCGCTGCATTATCCAGCAACACTCACTCCACCTATGGTTCACATTGCACAGGCAGCAGAAGAACATCAAGAGGACGATACTTAATTCCCATCGGCATCAAAATTGGTGCGCTGAAACCTTCAATGGATCACAACATTTACAAAACCCATTTGGCTGTGTAGTTTAATGAAGCCCAATCACATTAGTCCTCTCCTTTTTATACTCTATCTCAATCCCAATTTTAGATCCAAATCTAACATAACTCATCTTATTCTAAACTCAATTTTAATAATAAATCACCTACTCAATGTTAAATTTGCTAGAAATGGAAATATATTACTGCTCACTGTCACTTTCGATATGCTAAATCTCGTAACCACTTAACTGGATTCTACCATACTACAAATAATATTACTACAACCTTCTCTACCATGAATATCAAACCAGATCATGACCCAGCTTTCTTCAAAATCAATAATGTTACCGAATGGTTACCAGATATCGGCTCCACTGCTCATATGACTCCAAATTCTCATATCGTAAAATCTGTCACACCATATGAAGGATCCAATTAAGTAGTTGTCAGTAATAGACAAACTCTTCCTATTTCATCCACTAGTATATTAACCTTTCCCACTTACTTCCGTACTTTTCATCTTTGTGATATATTAATTGTTCTTCACATTACTACTAATCTTTTATCTATTGCAAAATTTGTCATTGATACCTCTTGTATCAGCGAATTCAATTTGTTTAACTATATTATAAAGGACCTCAAATCCAAGATAGTACTCCTCGTAGGTCCCATCTATAGTAACTTCTACCTAATGAAAATTCCACTGCACTTCACAAATCTTATTACTCTCACAGCCGCTTTAACTTCAATAAATTTTTTGCCTCAACATCTTCGTCATCCGTGATGATCCACATTATCTAGATTAGGTCATATCTTGCCTTTTAATTCAAATGTCATCAATCCATATACTTCTTGTCTTTAATTCAAAAATGATCTTTCATTTCCTATATTTTGTTGAATTTTTGTCAAAACTTTACAACTAATTTATTGTGATATTTGAGAATCTTCTCCATCTATTTTTCACTCTGGTTATCGGTATTTTATTATCTTTATTTACCCGTTTTACATGGATTTTTCCTTTGGCCACAAAACTTATACCTTCGTTTTCAAACCTTTAAAACTACCACTGAAAGTCTCTTCTTCACTACTATACAAACCTTTCAACAAAGGCGTCTTTTCACTTTCTTCTTTCCAATGGTATCACTCTTCACATCTCTTGCCCTTATACACCCCAACAAAATGGCCTTGTTAAGCATAAAATTCGTCACATAACTAAAACCGATCTCACCCTCCTTTTTCATGTCTCTCTCCCTAAGTTTTTTGGTTTGAAGTATTCACTACTATTATCTATCTTATAAATCTATTACCCACTCATGTTCTTCATTTTAAATCTCCCCATAAAGTCATGTATTGAACTAAAACTGACCTTACTTATCTTTGAGTATTTAATTGTGCCTATTTTCCCTATCTTGCCTATACAATGTGTTTTTTTTTGGGTATGCATCTCAATATAAAGGTTATCAATGCCTTCGTCCTCTCCCATTTCTTTACCTTTACCTCTTCCACCTTTACCCTCTACTTCCTCCTCCATTATTGGAAACTCACCTACCCAAGATTATACACGTACACCTCGTAACTTTTCTAATTTTATCACTTACATTCTCACCACCCAAATACTTATTTAGACCCCACATCTTGTGCTCAAGCCAACAAATTTTCTCACTAATGTTAGGCTATGCTTGAATAGTTTAGTGCTCTCCATCGTAATAACACATAGATTCTTATTCCTCCTCTACCAAACATAAATGTTGTCAGTTATAAATGAGTTTTTTGAACCAAAAGAAATCTTGATGTTTCTCTCGAGCATTATAAAGCTCGTCTTGTAACCAAAAGTTTTCATCAAATCCTAAGTGTTCATTATACTCACCTTCAGCCATATTGTCAAACCCACCACTATTCGCATCATCATCACTCAATGTCCTATAATTGGCCTATTCGCCAACCTAGATGTTAATAATTTCTTCCTTTATGGTTACTTATAGGAACCTATTTACATGTCTCATCCTAATAGCTTCACAGATCCACACCATCTTCACTATATTTGTAGATTGCATAAAGTCTTATATGGTTTCATCGCCTAAGTCAAAAACTCCTTGATCTAAAATTTATGCCCTCTAAATCCGATACCTCTCTCTTCATTCATAAAAGTAACTCTCACACAACCTTTCTCTAGTTTATATGGATGATATTAGTCAACAGTTCTTCACCATTCTTCATTACAACACTTATCCATGATCTCAACTTTGCCTTTTCTATAAAAGACTTAAGTCCACTTCATTACTATCTAGGCATTGAAGCTCACACCACTTCTCTTGGTCTTTTTCTCACTCAAGCACAATACACTAAAGACCTCCTTTTTAGAAGTGAGTTTGACAAATCTAAACCAATTCATATACCAATCACTCAATCTCCCCCTTGTCTAAACTTCATAGTGTTCCCCTTTCTGATATACTAAATACTATAATATTGTTGGTGTTCTTCAATATCTTTGCTTCGCTAGTCCTAACATTCAATTTTTTGTCAATAAGGTATCTTAATTTCTACAATGTCCCACTGATATTCACTAGTTTACGGTGAAAAGGATTCTATGATATCCCTGCTCCATATCCTCTTATGGCATTCACTTCACCAAATCTCCCTCCCTCTCTTTACAAGCCTATTGTGATGCTGATTAGGCTAGCTATCTTAATGATCAACAATCTACTTATAATTATTATATATTTCTTAGTCTTAATCTTATTTTATAGAGCGTTAAGAAGTAACCTGCCATTGCTCGATATAGGATTGAGGATGATCACCAAAGTATTACTCTTACTTCTACATAATTATGTTGGATTATTGCTCTTTTTGGTGAACTAGTATTATCTAATCTTCAACCTACCCTTTAGTGTGATAATCTTGGTGCTTTATTTTTAGCCTCGGATTCGGTTTTTCATTGTTATAATGCCACCACTTAAAACTTATTATAGAAAACGGCTCAAGACACATGGCAACCACATGGGATTGGAAGGAATTAATCTTGGGAAAGATAAAGAAGAAATCACATATCAATTGATGCAATATTTGGATGTTGCCAAAGATTAGGAAACGTGACAGCACATGTTCCCACTATGCCCCATGATGTTTTGCATGAATTCCATTATTTAAGTTATTTCCTACTTTTTAGCTGATTCTTTGGATTTTCTATTTGTAGGCAGTATTATTTATATTTCCAGTTAGTTTTGAAAAGGCAGCAGAGAAGAATTATTTAGTTTGTAATTGGAGATTAGTCCACTCCCTACAGACTGAGAAATTAAAGTAATTTTTCATTATATACGTGTTCTCCCTTTTTAGTTCTTATTAATTGGTATCAGAGCCATGGTAGTTTCCACTCGTACATCAACCTTCAATAATAACCCACCCCCGCCGCTACCGCCACATAACTCCACCGTTAATCCTACTGACCCAGTTCTACAACAACTAACTTACCTTGCATCCAAGTTAGATGCTATGGACCAGATCATGAAGTCGCAAACTCAGGGACGGGCTTCTACTGCTGCTTAAGAATCACACATGCCTCGCCGTTCCACCTGGGAGAACGATGGTGAGGATAATGAGCACGGCTCACCCAACTAGGTGAGACACCATTCACAACCTAGAACTAAGATGGACTTTCCTCGATTTGAGGGGGGAGATCCAAGAGGCTGGATCTTAAAAGCTAAACAGTATTTTAGGTTCTATCAAACTCCCGATGATTCCAAGGTTGATGTCGTTGCGATGCATTTAGAAGGAGACGCACTTAATTTGTATGTTTGGTTAACTAACGAACGACCTATTTTATTTTGGAATGAATTGATCAAAGCCCTTCAAGAGAGTTATGGTCCAGCGGAGTTCCAAAACTCAGACGAATTCTTGTGCAATATTAAGCAAACTGGATCGATACAAGAATATAGATAGGAGTTTGTTAGGAGATCGACCCTTGTATCAAACTGGCTGGATCATTGTCTACTTGGAGTTTTTCTTAATGGGCTTAAGGAAGAGTTGATGGCCGATGTTCGAATCCACAAGCCCAGAACGGTCTACCAAGCTATGAGTTTGGCCCTAGAATTTGAGCAGAAATTGGGCTTTGTTCGTGGTAATAGAATTGCATTGCCAACAGCTACATCAAGGCCAAATCCTAATATCGGCCAAACCACCACAGTTTCACACACACGTCCACAACAACCATCAAATCCCCTTTTTAATCGCAACAACTAACAATGCAATTGAGACTTTGAGCTTCAAAACCGATTTGCAAAGGGACTCTGTTTCTGTTGCAATGAGAAGTACACACTTACTCATAAGTGTAAGCCCGCTGCCTTCACCATCATGGAATTGGAACAAGAGGAAAACAAGACACTAGAGTACGATGAAGTCTCCCCACCCACTGCAGATGAAATCACGAATGAAGCTTGTCATGCTGAAATTTCTTTTCAAGCCATACTTGGGAAGAACTCGTGTGCTACAATGAAACTTGCAGGCTCCTTACAAGGCTGAAAGATGCTCATACTGATTGACAGTGGATCCACGCATAACTTTGTCAATCAAAATTTGGTGGAAACTCTGCAAATACCGGTCAAGCAAATTATAGTTTTTGGAGTGTAGATTGGAAACAGGCAAATTATTGAATGTAGCAGCCTGTGTGTGGATCTTCCAATACAACTACAGGGGTTAACAATCATTCAAGATTATTATCCCTTCTCTATGGGTGACGCTGACCTTGTTTTGGGCATCTAGTGGCTGGCTTCTCTCAATACAGTCCAAGCAAATTGGTCCGAACTATTCCTTATCTTCAATGTCAATGGAAAGCAGTATAAACTACAGGGTGTGGCCGCGAAGACTCCTAAGGCATCATTCCAGTTTCTTTCAGGAGAAACAGAAACATCAAGTAAGTCTATTCCCGTGGAGATTCAAAATTTGCTTTTTACATTTAAGACAATTTATGAAGAACCAACTACTCTACCTCCTTACAGAAACCACACTCACTCCATTCCCTTACTTCCAGACTCTAAACCACTAAATATTCGTCCTTACCGCCATCCTTACTACCAAAAGTCAGAAATTGAAAAACAAATTTCTGATTTACTTACCTTTGGTTTCATACGACCCAGCACTAGCCCTTTTGCAAGCCCTGTTTTATTAGTTGAGAAAAAGATCAATCTTGGCACATGTACATTGACTATCGCCACCTTAACCAAATCACCATCCCAGACAAATACCCCATCCCAAATGTAGACGAGCTCATGGACGAATTACATGGTGCAACTATTTTTTCTAAAATAGATCTATGCTCGGGATACCACCAAATTCGAGTTCATCTGCCCGATATCCATAAAACAGCTTTTCGAACTCATTCTGGCCACTACTGTAAGGCCCCAAATTGTAGCCTAGTTGGAATGTTGCATTGAACATGTATTCCATATGACTTAATTATGTTTTTAAAGAATCATACTTGGAGAATTGGAATTAAATTGGCATC
>JANQAP020000068.1:6904497-6914917 GCA_026874005.2 Erythroxylum coriaceum
GTGGGCTATCCGATGCTCTAAGAAGAGTATGCCAAATGTGGTACTTTATCAAGCTATTTTTACCACTACTATATATTTCCTTTGAAAGGAGCGTAAGTCCCAAAAATATTCTAACCTTGAAGTGGATAAATAACTACTTGTCGATGACATTATTAACTGGATTAGAACTGTCTTAAAAGCCAAAAATTTATAACTACATCTATCCCCTGACATTAGACATAGATGGCATTTGTACATTGATTTCCTATTTGTTCCTTTGTATCTCCTCCGTATTTTTTGTTGTCAAGTGCTCTCTTAAACTCATTGTAATAATGTAGTCTGTATATATAGTATTCCTTTCATTTTCCAAAAAAAATTACAAATATAAAAATATTTAATATTTTTTAAATAATTTAATTTACTTATTAATTAAAAAATTTTATTTTTTCTTCATAAAAAGCATATTGCTTGAAACTAGTTTCAAAAGTTTTTTTAATTCTTTTGTCACACGTATTAAGTAAATAAGTAGATAATTTGCATACTTTCTTCTCTAATTGATAAGCAACAACATTACAAATAAATAAATTAATAAAGTAAGGTAATTTGCTAGGTTAAATTGATAATAGATGAGTATAAAATTTAACTAGTACAACTCTTTAGTTTCACCATTGCGTACGGACACCACAATCGATATCAACCGTTTACCTTTTCAATGACTTCAGAGAAGAGAATGGGTAGTTTACGAGTTTAGAATCAAATTAAAAGTTTAATGGAATAAGAGGTTTGATTATTAAAAAAAATAAGACGAGTAAAATGTCCAATCTGAGAGGTGCATTAAAATAACTAACAAATCCTACATTGAAAACGAATAAAGAATAAAAATTAGTTACGAAGTTTTACGTTTTGCAGTTGCAGCACAAACACAAATAGTTACAAATGCCGATAATGGAAGCTCAGGCCTATGAATAGTGACAAGTAGAACACGCAAAGTTTTAGTATATCCTTTAAGGGCGGCAAGTACATGACAAATAATCAAATGATCACCATCTCCTTTAATCAACTTTACCTCCTTAAGTGGTTGAGATTCGATCAACACTTGAAGATTTCGCCTTCCCCAGAAGTAAATATATGCGATATGAATCTGCTAGGACTGTAGTAGTTCTGCGCCAGAAGCATTAAATACGTCAGGACAATGAGAAAAATTGGGTCCATAATATTTCAGCCAAGATTGGAGATGTCGTTCCCTATGTTTGCATCTATATCACTGGTGATTTGAAATGCACTGATTATTGTAATCATGAAAATAATACTCCACTAGTTTGTACATAAAAACTTGAGAACACCGAAATAGTAGGTTACGAACATGTCGGTTATTTCTATTAACAAATCAAATATGCGGGACTTGAATACTGCGAGGGTTTTTCATAGGAAGACTCGGGCTTAATGCACTAATCGTGAAATGTTTGATTAAAGAGTTAATCCCACTTGATTAGGAACAACACAATGGCTACTCTTTCTGTAAGGGACAAAGGAAGAAGATTTACCAGATGTAACTTCAAAGTCATGGGGGTTTCAGTCTATGCTTCAACTCTTATTGGAGACTCTGAGATTCTTCGCATACTTTCTAAAATTCCGAGAAGAAATTGTTTAACCTGCACTTGAAGAGCCCATTGAAGAGCACAAATTAAGTCCATTATAAGTGTCCGGTTAATCCAGCTAACCTATATCCTTGCCCACGAAATTCATAAGTTCTGCCTTCGCAGCTTCCATAATCACTTGGAAGTCTATGTGCGTATAACTTCCCCTGAAATAAATGAATAGCCAACAGCTCAGACTTATCCCTTCAATTTTTGAAACATAATCAGGCACAATGAAGGAAACTTTGAGTTGGTGTTATAGATGAAGTTCTGTAAAAGTGCTGGACTTGAAAATATACTTCTAGAAATGTCATATGTTACTGCTGAGAGTGTTTACCAGTTTTCCTCCACATTTCACCAATCAAGCATGTTGTCCCACATTATTCAACTAATTTATTTATGAAATAATTCTGCAAAAAAAGATGGAAAATAAGAGTTTATACCAGAAATGAGTTTTAGCCCAAGTAGCAGAAGCATATGCTGGACTGCCAATGCCATGCATTATCCTTGCAATGGCTCGGGGTGTAAATTTGGCATGTGAGTTGCTCCGCAGAAATACCTGTATGCCAAAAATAAGAAGATACTTCAATTCTACATGACATGGGTTTCTTCAAGTAGAATCCAGACATCAGCGTGGACTTCACCTTTATATCTGCTCGCAGAAAAGGGCTGCAAACAAATGGCATTTCTGTTAATACAGATAAAAGCAACCGGCTAGATAATAGTTTCTACTATATGGAACCATAATTAATCCTAATATTCTACCAATTGATGTCGTGAAGGGGCTACAATCATTGCAAACCTGCTTTGGTTTGTCTTGCTGGGTACATGATGTAAACCATCTCCCTTAAAGTAACCCAAAATCTCTCTTTGCAAGCACAGCATTTGCTGCGGACTGTGGAAACCTTGTGGCTTTTCACACTCTTTCACAGCAGTGATTGCAGCATTAAACATTGCATCTAGTTTCTGTACCTGAACGCGTAAATTGAGAAGTACCATAACTACGCAGTAAAAGAATGAGACATCTATAAGAGGAATCAGCAAAGCTCATTTCAATTTGTTGATTATCAAGGATAAAACCTTTATAATCTTACAGTTATCAACTTGCACGAATTAGTGATTTAACTGCTATAATTTTCCTGAATTCAACTGACATCAATTTTAAATTGTATTACTATAAAATTTAGCAAAAGGTTTAGTCTATAACAAAGTTTAAGATTACCAAGTAAAGAATCCAATTATGTGGAATTAGTATAGTTCCAATATAATTTGGATTTTATAAGTTAGGGCCTTATAATCTAAGTCTGCCTGTGATGGGGAGACCCAAAGGATGATTATATAAAATAACTAGGTTTCCTGCTCTTCTTGAACCTCAAAAAGAGATGTAAGATTTTTCAATCTGTTGGAGCTCTTCAAATAGACAAAGGAAAGACCTAAGTCTCTCATTCTGCAGTAGATATTAAAAGATTTCAAGATAAATTACTAAAAAAGAAAACAGATTTTCAATACCTTTAATACAGTTATACATATTATTGTATTCACGCTAGATTCTTGGATTAGCTCTCTATAATGAATTTCGGAGTTAACACTTGAATTAATTTCGCCATCCAGAAGTATATCGTTTTAGACACTGGTAGTTTACACCTAACGATCTAATATGATTCATTGAATTTATGAGACAATAGTATAGATGAATTACCTTAGAACGCTCTACCTGTAGTAGCCATTTGGTGAGATGAGTTGAGAGAGAACAGAAATCCTCAGGGATTTTCACGATTGAATAACAAAAGGCTGGATCTCTGACCTCATAAGTTATCTCTCCCTTCAGCTAATAAGGTCATGGAAAGAGTACCTTATGAATATAGATACCACGATGTTCGTAATGTAGATTGCACTAGTCCACACAGGAAGGCATGTGGCTAACTAGAAACTCATTTTTTTCAAGTCACCAGACATCTCTTCAGACAACAAATCTACAGAGTTTTTCATGAAGAAACAAATGCTCATAGTAGGGTTCAAGATTGAAGCAGTGATCATTACAAGTGAGAGAACATTATTGCAAACATCATAACCAAAATCTAATTGCCGTAACAACCCCAAAAGCCTCATTAATACTGGTTTATAGTTGTAAACTTCTTTTAATGGTATTAACTTCAACTCGTGGAGTTGATAGAGATATGCTTTCTCGCAGTAAAAAGTTTTGCCAAGAACAGAGATGGTTTCTATGTTCTTTGCCATCTAGTTCAGTAACTACTATCTGTATTTCAGCAATTAACTCAAAATTAAAAATATGATTTCTGTTGGATTCCAAACCTTTAGATTTTGCAGCTGATTTGATAAATCAAGAGGTGTAATTCCAAGGCTATTTGCCACCATAGATATATCAAACACATACTGCCCTTGCTTAGCCTCAGACCTGACATGTCATTAAGCATAGGCTCATTGTTACAACTGTCTCCATGGCAAACTGGTTTAAGAATTACCGGTCTAATATATACCACTTACTTCTTGAGAATTGCTGAAACCACAATGTCCCTTTCAGCAAGTAGCAAGGGAGAAGTCTGTACGTCCAACATTCAGATATCAGCAGAGGTAGGTTGTGAAATGATTGGACAAAAGTATAATTCATCATCATTGAAAAACATTTTCTTCAAAGTAATTTCCGAAGGCTGAATAAATTGCATGATATTCAACTGAGACTATTTTAGGGTTTCTGTGATTCCTCAAAAGCTTCAAATGTGGTTCTTGAAGACTCCTAGAACCTCAGTAGCATACAAAACATAATCTATTGGGCCACCAGTGTACTCGAGGAAGCTACTATAAGTCCTATACAGACACAAACAATACCAACCTTGTAGAAATTCAAGGAGCATGTTACATTTAGTTGTGGTAATAGGCGTAAGTATTGGACTTCCCCCAACTCCAACTGTGTTAAAAGTGTAAGCATCACCTGCCAGAGTCAGAGACCAGGAATACAGCAATCAAAACACTTACGGATGAGGAAATCTTAAAAGAATGACTTTAAGCTTGTTAATAAATCTCAAGCACTATCAAAAACTAATCATTAGAAGAATATCATACATGATTGATAACTTTCACTTAATATTATCAGTATTTATCATTCAAAAAAGTAAAATTGAAGGACCTCTTCTTTCATATCATATCGGCGAGACGCAGATTCTTTGATTATTGAGTGAATTTTCTCCTGCGAGTTCACATCACTAGCAAAGACTTGGCAGAGGAACTTGTTAATTGCATACTCATCGACCCCTTCGCTGAGAAGCATAGCATAACAAATCACATGGAATTCCTAAACATAAAGCCCCATTGATATTGAAAACCATAAACATAAAATCACCTATACATAAGACTTCGAAGCTTGAAATAGGTAACATCGTCAAAAAAGAGATGGCAATAGGACATCCTCCCATCCCTTCCAGCGCGTCCAATTTCCTGCATGTTACTAAATCCGTAACATCAATTTTTAAATGCAGAAAATCTCATATAATTCAGAATAGCTCAAAACTAGATTTCAACCTGAACATACTCTTCCAAACTTTCTGGCAGACTGTAGTGAATTACCTGAAACAGATGCGGTTAAGAGTTCCACAATTAATAAAAGTACAGACATTAGTGCGGCAGGACTACTAAACTTTTCAAAGACTTTTAGAAAGAAAAAATGTTTGTTCTCCATTCCTAGACATTAAAAACCCCTCCACGCTCTGCAGAACTCTGAATTCTTTTTTGTTACATGAAAAACAAAGACTAATGTAAAAAGTTTGCTACTACAAGAACTAGCGAATGAAGCAATTAGGTTTTTTGGGAATAATCACTCTTCTTTTAAAATTCTATGCAGACAAGTTTTTGTCTGAAGGTGATCCACCAGTATATTCGATCTCCAGTATTAATTGAATGTTGGGCTGCAGGCAAATATTTGCCCCCCCATTATTTGATATTTGAATGGTATGAGAAATGAAATGCAGCATAAGATAGGAAAAGTTGTAAACAAAGCATTGCATGAGTGTGCATGTTTTTGTTCTTACAGCTCCAACATCCCTCTTATCAAGGCCCATTCCAAATGCCACAGTTGCAACAACCTTCAATCGTGAACACAAAACAGCAGTTAAGAAAATCAGGACTTTTTATTTACTCCACAAGTAGTATTTGTATAAAGACATCTTAAACATGGCTTTGCGAGTATGTGCTTGGGTCTGCCTGTCCTCTTTTTCTTTTCTTTTCTTTCCTTTAAAGGAGGCAGTTGGAGTTAGTGCCATTTATTTCCTCACCACTTTGATCTTGTTTGAACAAAATAACTCCTGTATATGACAGCGTTCTCTTGAGGGGATAGCACTGTGATAGCTCTGGACATCGAAACAAAGTGAAATTGTTGGATTTAATATTATGGCATCCAAGATATACATATAGGAAGAATGTAACTGTACTAACCTTAGCAGAGATATTGTTATCACACAAGTATCTGCTAATTATATCTGCCTCTGACTGCAACATCAATATAAGAATCTTAAAGCATATGCTGAATATACTGAGAGAGATAAGGAAGATCATAGATACATGTTTCCAGAATGGCGGATGGATAGATGCATCAATTGATGAAGCATATCCACATGCAAACACTCATGTCGCAATTATGTACTAATTTATGCACTTGCAATTTTGCGCGACTGTTAGAACAACTCTGTCCATGATAATCTCGTCAGTGTTTTGTTTATGATCCTATCCCAAGGATCTATGCGTAGTAAGACTAATATGGAATTGCGAGTAATTAAATGACAGGTGGAAATTCGTATAAAACTAACGCAGTTTGAGGACAAAGAAGTATCAGTCTGAAATACGAAGGAAAAGATGATTGCCTGGAATTTGCAGTATATGATGATGCTCTGAACTTCAGTGAACGGAGAAGATTTGATTAACTTCAGCAAATCTTTCATTCTGTGACAAAAGAAGCCAGTCAACAACATTCAGATTTTTTTTTAAAAAATCAAAGATAAGAGATTACCGTAGCTACTTGCCTATTTCCACTCAGAGATACTGACAACAGCAGGTTGTCCCTCAACATTGATTTTTGTATAAGATTGGTGGAAGGGATCTCTAGGGCAGACATAACAGCATTCAACGTTGAGGTGGTGGCAGTTGCTGTCATTGCAAGAATACAGCCAACATGAAGCCTAGCACGAAGTAAAGATGCTCTGAGCCTCATGTAAGAAGGCCGGAAGTTATGGGACCTGTTAAGGTGTTTTAACATAAATAGAGTCAGAAGCCTAGATGACTAAACGGGCACTTAAGAAGACTTACAATGAACGACTATGAGCACGTCACCATTGAGAAACACAATGAGCTTCATCCACCACTAAAAGCGACACAGAAAATGCCGCAGAAAAAATTGACAAGAAATCCTCATTCAGGAACCTCTCTGGTGAAACAAAAAGTACCTGAAACATAAACCATAAAACCTTAGCAGCAGTGGACTATATAAAACCTTAGCAGCAGCGGACTATATAAAAACCTCATCATCCTAGTTCAATAACATAATCAAACAATCAAGTTAGGAGCTTTTCATTTCCATTTGAATTACTATCAGACTCACCTTTATGACCCCATCTTGAACCTGCCTGAGTGTCTCAGCAGCCTCTTGCGGTGTCTACAGCAATTACAAGAAAACAAATCAAATCACCCACCAAAACTCAAAGCCATCAAAGTACCATAAAGAGAGGGACAGTAAGTAACATTACCTGACTGCTACATAGAACACTTCCTGGAATTGCAGAAGGGAGCTGTTTCAACTGATCAATCATTAATGCCACCAAAGGGCTCACGACTACGGTAATTCCCAGCAACAACACAGCCGGTATCTGATAACACAACGTCTTACCAGCACCAGTAGGCAAAACCAACATCGTCGATTTCCCATCCAGCACCATCTTGATAGTTTCCAACTGCCCATCTCTAAACGACTCGTATCCAAACATCTCATTCAACAGTCTCACCAAATTCTCATCCGAAGGGTCGTACTTAGCGGCTGACACAGCCTCATCAATCGAATGGTTGTTCTTCCTCGGCTTCTTCTCTTGCGTTACTTCCACCACTAAACCCTCCTCCATTTCAACTTCTCCTTCACCTTTACCTTTGACCTTCCGTTTACTTCTTCTATAATTAAACCTCGACTTTTGACCTTTTCGATTCGTGAATCTTTTCTTATTGCGATTCAAATTCATTTTAACGAAATTACCTTCACTCCCGCTACTTTTTCGCAATTTCGCTGACGGCAAAGGCGCGTTAGCTCTTATCAGATTAAGATGCTTCTTCTTCGTGGAGCAGAGATTGTCTACTTTTGGGAGCACAATACCTGCAGAGGACGCTTCAGATGACTCAAAACTGATAGAGGCTCTTTGGAGCTTCGAGAAGGATGTGGACTTTGCGAAATATCCAGCGGGGAGGGTGTCGATGGAATTGAGAGTAAGCGCTTGGTGATTTGGAGCCAACGGCCGGCAAATCTGAAACGGCAGTGCTGACGGTGGACCGAATTCATCAGAAAAGTCATCTTCAATCGGTTTCGGAGGAGGTTTGCTCGCGTCAGAAGGAGTTTTGGTCACTTCACGTGGTGGTTTCTTAGGTTTTGTGCGGGAAGACGTTTTGGTACTACGAGTTGCGGATTTGTGAGAGGAGATCAGAGACTTGGGTGACGGTACCGGCCTCTGCAGTGGGGGCGGTGATGGTGATATTCGACTGGAATTTCGAGGAGGAGTGGCGGAGATGTGGGAACCGCCGGAATCTGAATCGGAATCCATAACTGCAGCGGGAAATGAGAAGCTGCGAAATGATATTTTGCGTCTAAGTTTCCCGCCAGAACACAACCGTCGTTTTTTTCTTTATAAAGAAAAACAGTCATTTGTCATAAGTTTTTGTGGCCTTAGATATGAAATGCCAACAAAGCCCTTGATCTTACTTGTTATTACCTCGACTGCCGTCACAGCTGACCAGCCCAAAATTTTGCATTCGGGCCCATCCTCGGCCCGAAGCTCTCAATCCCAGCTTGCGTTCAATCACAGTTAAGTAATCCAAAGTTTGAGATAAAAATATTTTTAATTTTTAAAAATAAAACAATATGAAATAATTATTAAAATAAGTAAATAAATAATTTCTATAAAAAAATACGAGAGTATACTATTTACTAAGGTGCGAAACGGTGCCGAACGATCCCGCTCAACTGGTTCGGAATTGGCACGATAATGTCGGCGGCGCTGCGATCCTATACTCTCCAACGCTCTCTACAGTCGCTATCATTCCTCCGACGCACAGGGGGGCTCGGATTATGGAGCTCCGACCACAATTTTGCGTCACTAACAACTATTTCGACCGGAAGCAACCAACAGGGTTTTCTAGACCTAAACGAGGTTGAGAAGGTTCTGAGCGACGTGAGAGCTGACGACGTGAAAGTGATTCCCGTTAACCAGCACTGCGATTGGGCTGATTACATGGTGATTGCCACAGGGAGGTCCACGTGGCACGTTAAGAACATCGCTCAAGCTCTCGTTTATAAGGCAAGTTTGCTTGCTCCTATTATTTACGCTAACTTTGTACGGTGATTGATTGAAAGTATTAACTTGATCTCCTATTGTTAATACTTATTCAGTTAGAATCATGTGTCTAACCTTATAGAGTACTTGGTAATCGCATGTTAATTTTGCTAATTCCTTTAAAAATTGCATTACCAGGCAAAGCAAAAGCAAAGAGGAGCTCAAAGAATGGTTTTACCTAGTGTTGAAGGACAAGAAGGAGGAAAGTGGGTTGTTGTTGACTCTGGTTCGTTTATACAACCCTAAATTTGGATTAAGGTTACACTTATTAGTATAGCAAAGTTGATTTCTCTTGTCTACTATGAACCAAACGAGTTCTTTTGGTGAACAATATGAGACCGAGGATGTTAAAATTGACGACAAATCTAATCGTATGGTGCTCTGCCGTTGACATTCTGACTGAAAATTGTTTGTGCCTTATCGTTATTGATACCATTTTTTAATTTTTTTACAGGTAAGGTGATTGTTCATGCTCTTGATGAGAAGGCCAGAGCTTATTACAATTTAGAGAACTTTTGGACTTCAGAGGAGTCTGAGAAGGAACCATCTCAGGTAAATGATTAGCTAGTTTCTACTAGAATTTAGAAACATAAGATTCATATATTCGGTGACTTCAAATTGAGATTGCAGTAGACCGCATTAAGTGTGGTTGTCGTTAGGAAAGTTTCCATAGCCTTCCTATGGAAAAATAAGGAATTTTTTGTCTTTCGATATTTCTATAGCCATCACTACTGTGGTAAATTTTGTAGTTAGGGTGACCTAAATGTATATAACTGCTTAATATTCTGAAGATGATGGGATGAGATCTTCTGTATCATTTGCTCAGTTCCTACTCTATGCCAGAAGATCTCATCCACATAAATTTGCGGATGAGATCTTCTACCACAGAGTAGGAACTTAGTAACTGGCACAGAAGATCTCATCCCGAAGATGATGTTTCGGTAAACATGAAAGTTGTCGAAATGGATTAACTTATCCAGCTGATACATCTTGGGACAGCAATCAGAAAAACAAGGAATATGGAGTAGAAGTTGATGTGTGGCTTGTTTATTTGGTCACAGTCTGCAATTTGAGAATTGTGATATCATTTTCCTGTATTCGAACTATGAACAAAAAATAATATCCTTTCTTCCATAAACATCCTGTGCAGGAATTAGACAAGGCTTTTGTGAAGATTCGCCCCAAGAATAATTCTAAGAAGCGAACAAA
>JANQAP020000068.1:7095067-7124732 GCA_026874005.2 Erythroxylum coriaceum
ATGAATATGATTGTATCTTTCCTAATTAAATGTAATTTTTTATCTTATTAGTTGTGATGTAGCTAAATCCTATTAAGTAGAGCCCTATTTGGATGAGAGTATGTTTTTAAACATAGGATGCACAAAAAGTTTAGGAATGAATATGTTTTTTAACGCTCCCTTCTGCTTCTTTTTTCTCCATATGTTTCAAGTGTTAAGTGTATAAACACACTAGGAAATTGTCGAGATTAACTACGGTAGTAAGATAAAGTAAAAATATTTCTAATAATTAAGAATAAAGCGGGGTAATTTTAGATTATTAAGTGTAAGTGGGTTTGAAAATATTTCTTAAATAAAGTCTAACAGAATTTTGTAAATGTCTAAGTCCGGTGATGGATTAAGGAGTAGATTGGACTAATCAAAATAACTGAGTTCGAAATCAGGTAAGAATAATCTTAAACTATACCCTTTTGTAAAATTCATAAAATTCTGAATTTTATTACTAATAAATTATTTTATGACGAATCATATTTTAAATTAGTAAATAACTAAATTAATGATTAATAATTTAGTATATGAATTTGTGAAATATATGAATTTTATAAGAATTTTATTTATTAAATAAATAATGGACACAATGCAAAATATTCAGTGTTTGTGTTTTGTTACGTGTTATGATTTTCCTCGTATGATAATTAAAATTTTTAGTTGAGTAGGTATATAATGAAGAATATTAGGATATGATAAATTATTTTCATGAATTAGATAGAGGCTGATTTGTAATGGTTTGAGAATAGACTTTGAAAGTTGTGAATTGTAGCTTGCCTAGGATAGACAATATTTGATGGTCATAGATTGATGAATTGTCGAGATACGAGCGAGTTGTAGTTAGGTACTTGTTTGTGAAGTAGGTATCGAGGCATCTTGAGCTTCAGGGATGCCGTGGGCCAATGACTAGGTACCATAGTAATATTAGGGTATCTTGAGACATGCTTGTTTCGAGAAATAAGTATTGGAGCGGTATTGATGTATCATCATATTAGATTGAGGTATAATGTACGATATTTACGCATTTGATTATATTTCGACCTAGTGAGTGATTATGATAAGTAAAGATGAGCCGATAGATCATTGAATCAAGCCTATTAGGTTAAGTCGGACCCAATGTACTTATTTTATTATATATTCTTCTAAACATTACAATGAGGGACGATTATGCTTGTGCAATATCTTGTGACTAATGAACATAATTTTTTTGAATAATAAAATTTTGATAATTAATGATATAATTATAGAAAAATTTGGCTAAATTATAGTTTAAGAATCTTGGAATATCACAAGAAAGTTCGGAATCTGGGAAAGTTGCAGAGGTCATCCTTACTGATAATGGGTACGACCACTAATGAGGTACTCGAGAGATCGAACTTCAGCAATGGAACCGACATGGAGATGCTTCAGAAAAGGGAAAATATGCCCTTTGAGAACTTGAAGCCTTCATGTTCTACAAGTAGTTTCAATGTTCGGTTGTGTTATATGCCCTCAGGGTGTCGAGGATAGCGTGACAAAGATATCATGAGAGAGAGGGGGAGATATGCAGACTGTTTCCAGAACAACTTACCTGCCATGTCTTGGTGCGTCTTGTAAGAAAAATTTTGACGGTTAAATCCAGAAACAGTTTAGTAACAGCATCCAAGAAATTATCATAATCACAACCAATTGACCATATATACTGAAGGGTCTTCTTCATCCCTTTTGTTCAAACAGAAATTGCAAAGGTCAAACAAAATTTCATGATATAGACCAATAATCAAAAATTGATGCCAACGAAATATGGAATTAACTTTCCTGACAAGAATATTTACAAACTACTTGTAAAGGCATGAGTTGGAGAAAACTTGATTTCTGTCCTACCATTTGGGGAAGTCCAGTATGATATACACAATTGCAAGATAAAGTTCCAACATGGTATTGCAGTTATGACAAGATGAAGTAATTTGTTAACATGAACTTCTGAGGATATCCATTTCAGTGCAATCAAAATCATGTCAAGATTCCACGTGCCTCAAGTCATTCCGCGGTAGATACCACCAGGCCGAAGATCATCCATGCTATCAGTGTTTCTATAGCCATCAAACTCCCTCAGACATGTCCAACCCCGGCGAGTCAAAAAGTCGCGGTAATCCTCTTCGGTATAGAAAACTTTCTCCTCAGTATGGACTGGTATGTGATCAGACTCATCATACAGGTACACCTTGATGGCTAACCCTGCGAATAATAGAATCCAATATCAATATTGCATTGAAAGTCAGTAATGTCCTTCCGATTCAAGATCCATGAAAGGAGTCAAATTTGAAGCGACACGCCAAAGACGTGGTTCAAAACTTTCCTCGAGATGTAACTGAACTATTCATCCCATTACCAAAAGAGTAATAAGCATGGCAAATGAAAACCACCTCAATGAAAGATGTTACCTAAATCAGAAAATCTCAGAGGTAGCAATAGGATAAGGCCAAGTGTATAGCCGTGGCCCATGTGTACTTGGTGGGGCCCACTTGAATCAATTTCGAACGCTGGATGTTTCATCCAACGGCTACACGTGCAACTATGTGATAGATGACCCCAATCAAAATATCAGCACAAGAGGCCAAATTGGAGAGTATATTGATTGGATGTTTACGAGGAATTAATTAACCTTCACTTAAAATACTTAGTAGAATGTGATGCACTGTTAGTCCAAAAGTATGTTCACTCCTCAAGGCATGTTATCTATTAGAGAGAAATAGATAAGAGTATCAGCATCAATTACCCTCATCAACGTGAAGAGTGTAATTCCCCAAAGGCATATCCCTATCGAGACTACGAATTATTTGGTCCTCATCTTCCAACCAAAATGCACGCTTAGTTCTTAGTCTGAAAGCAGATTTGATTGCCTCTTTGATAGCATCTGCAGTGCCATCAACACCAATCCTCCTCGTGTAGTCTCCATATTTGACTGATATCACACGCCCAATATATGACTGGCTTTCAGCACCTACCAAATCAGGTTATAGAAGCCATAACCAAAAAGTCAAATATTATGTCCAAAAGCACAAAAGCTGATAACAACAAAAACAGAAACTTCTATTACTCAAGAAAGGACTGCCTAAAAATTGCACTTGGCCAAGTCAAATTAGTATAAAAGAGATGTCATTGTGTAATAGGTATAACTTGAGTGTAATACCATTTCCAGGGGTATCCCGCCAATTCCAAGGGGGAACCCCACTTGCGCCAACTGCATCAGCTGCCGTGATGGCAAGAGGATGTCCATCATGATCCAGACGTCTTTCAAGATTGAGTGTTGGCCTGCCACTAGCTGCACAAGAAGGAACTTAAACGAGGGAAATGCAAATCTCTAGGTGACAAAATTGATAGTGTAAATAACTTTGAATGTGACAGAAATATCATAAAACAAACAACAAAAGCTAAAAGTGCACGAATTATTCAGTAAAAGTAATCCAGTCAAAAACTCAGCAATGGCGTGATTTGATTAAGAATATGGCTAAACAACCAGACAAAAAATAAAATGAAGGATACTAATTTACTTAACATTATTTATCTAGATTTAATAAGCATAAATTATCAAGTATCAGCAACGATTCCAATGTCATTTCCAGCATCTCAAGCTTTATTTGCCGATATAAAAAAGGACCACAAAGGAGGAAAGAATCACCGCAAGACTCCCTTAAAATTATAGGGGACAGAAGTTCTTAATTAAGCTAATCCTAATACTAATTTAAAAATACCAGATATAGTAAGGTCACAGATGAATGGCCAGTATATTATGTTCCAAGTATGGCATTAAGACGAGTTGAAGAAGCATTAGTCTATGTTAGAATAGCATAAGAAGTATTGTGCATTGATTTCCTAAGATTTAGAAGTCTTATGGCACAAAGGAAAGTGTGGCAGTCTGAGAAATAAGACAAAAAGAATGAATTGCTCTAATTATGAGCAGAACATCTTGAGTACAAAGCAAATCATGACGTAAGTAAAAGTTACCATGAAAAGCTTCTCAACGAAATAATGAGGATGTGCAATACAGACACTAGAAAATTTAAGCTATTCCTTCAATTAGTGCACCCAAAAGTTAAAGGAAGATAAATATAAAAATAAGATTCTCATAAACACGTGCACATGTTGAACAAGAAATCATATGCCTGTATATATTGATCATCCGACAGTACAGCACACGTGTTGCTTGTAATTATTTTGATAGTAGGGGTGACGACAAACTAGCCAACTACTCATAGAGTCACCAAAAACACAATCTTAGTCTTAAAAGATTTTCTCATTAAAAAAGTGCACTAATTGTATGCGCAACTATATCCCAGAACGAATTGACCATCCAACAAATAGTTATTAACATTCCGATCATGTACACCACATAAATGCTGCTTGCAATAATTTCACAGTGGTTGTGGTAAAGCCAAAAATATATTCCATATAAGGAGCGAAGCCTTGGTCAAACCCTCCTCATGTTGAGATCAAGGAAAAAGAAACATAAAATCATAACATATGGAGAAAGGAAAAGAGCATGTGCCCAGTAATAGTACATCATTAAGACAAAATAGCAAAGATGGCTAGGACGTATTCTCCTATAAAGGCGCATACCTTCCATAGGTCCAAAAGAGATACTCGTATCTTCAAAGCCTGTAAAATTCAAACAGATGGCGATAAATGCTGAGCATAAGACCAGAAGGCAGTCGCATATCAGGGAAAACACTAAACACCAGCACCATAATTAATGACATGGTGGCAATCCGGGTACACTTTTAGGGTGAGATACCTCCTTTCACAATTTGAAAACTCAGTTCTACAGATGACATTTTTTAAGGTTATCTCAACCATAATAGAGATCCAAAAAGACATATGCTTTCTATAATTGTAACAGAGATTTGGTCCACAACATCAGTTAGAACCCAACCAAATTTCTCACTGGTTAACATTTAACATCTACAGAACAATGCTTGAATGATTTTCTTTGGTATGCCAATATAATTGGATACTATCCATAATGTTTCCTCATGAAATGGTAAAGCCCATGACATAAACATTTTCTGATCGCAGAATGATATATTTCAAGGCCTAATTTACATTAATTTCTTGACTTCCTAGAACCCAACAACCACAAGTTCTGCAAATTCCCAGCTTTATTAAGGTTGTAAGCTTTAAACCCAATCAACCGTTTCAGAGTCCTAATACCACAAGGAAATGCTCAAGCTATGGTTAGATTTTTCTTTAGTTTTTCTAATTTCTGTACCCGTCAGATCAAGTTAGTTTCTCAAGCAAGTGTGCCAAGAAAGATAAATTCCAGAAGTCAGAAACACCCAAATATATCAATTCAAAGGTAAGTAACAATCATAAGATCCAGAAGAGATCACCGAACTCAAAACAGTCAAATTCCAATTTCACCTGAATCAGGGGAATACAGGCTTAAAAGCGCACAAAACATAAATCCCTAGTTACCTTTATCAGCAAATTGCATGTATGAATCAACCTTAGAAGTTGGGGTAGGACTCTTATACTGAGCATTCTTGCTCCTTTCCCTTAAAATCTCTTCAATCTCCTTATAATAAGACATTTTCGCGGAACCACTTCCTCTATCTTGATGCTTTGCCTTTTTAAACTCTTTAAGCAAGTTCCTCCACTTATCGGTGCACATAGTTGGAGACCGATCGAACCCTTTCTCTCTCATCTTTGCCGATATTTGTTCCCAAAGGTGCTTGTTTGACTTTGAAGTATTGAAAAGACCATCCATTTCTCGCCTCAGTGCGATCAAACTTCGAGTTTCGTCTTGAACCCATGTTTCTGCTCTCTTTTTGGGAGCTTTCACCTCATGATTGTCATCTCCACTACTGTCTCCAAGAATCATCTGTTGTTGCTGTTGTTGTTGTTGTAAGTGATGATGCGGGTTATGAAGATGATGTTGATGTGGTGGCAAATCGCCATTTGAAGAAACAACCTCAATAATCATGTTGTCTCTGCTACCGGGTGTCACTTCTTCCTTATAGAAATCGATGGGTCGAGGTTTTTCTGATAAATACATGGTTACTGAATTGGTTTTTGAGTTAAAGTTGCAGACTTTATCACTTTCGGAGGTTCCTAGGATACTGGGTCTGGTTCAGACAGCAACTTGGTTAGAGAAAGTGAGTGGTTTCAGAAGAGAAAAGAAAAAGAAAGAACCCATTAATTTGTCAACTGGTAATTGAACAAAGGTAGAATGGGTCTGAGATAGATTTCTGTAAGCAAGAGTAATTAAGAAAACGAAACAAGCTTTTGAGTTAAAGCCAGTAACTTGGATTGTTTTAGCATGTTTTAGCAGAGAGCGGGGGCGAGAGAGATGTGGTGTGTCAGCGTAGGCGTGAGAGAGAGAAATAGAGAGGTGTGTTGGTGGCAAGGAGGAGACAAAAGAGTGCGTGAAGTAAAAGCTTCGTATGTTATTAGAGGAAACGGAGTTGGGGAAGGATTGAGTTCAAGTGGACTTGTCTTTTCATTCGTATTTTTATGCCTTGATAATGCCTTTCTCATTTTCTTTTATTTCATCGTCCAATCCAAATCCAATGCTTTCCTTTATCCTTACAAAGTTCCAATTCCATCTTATTCGTACCTTTAATTTCTTTTTGCTTAAATTGATATGTAAAAGGGGATTCAACTTAGATTTGATGAATTTGCAAAGTTTAAACATTTCTCTTTTGATACATATAAATTATTTAGCAAAATGCCTGATAATTTAATTCTTGAGAATAAGTGTTGGAATAAATAGTAAAGCTATTTTTTTGTGGTTAAAAAGATATAAGTCCGAGTCACAAAAACATCCTTAATTCACAAAAAACATTCTTAAGTCGTAAATGTTTTTCTCGATTGTTGTATTTTTATAATTTAATTTGAAAAATAAAAATAAAATTATATAACAATTTTTGTTTTAAAGAAACCCACAAATCTTAGAATGCAAACATGTATTATTGAATTACTCGATTTTGTAATAAGAGTATTACAAAACTTAACGGGCCATAGAGTTTATTATTTTGAGAGTAAAGTTTGGCCCATTCCGAATAAACCGATGGTGTTCATATCCGCTACTTTGCTTTCTGTTGTATCACATCCTAATCCTCCAAGAACTTGCAAGCTTTTTTCTGAGCTGCACAGCTCTCAAGGAAGTGGACATTTTCAGGACAAAACGGAAGCTAAAGGAACGAGCTTTTGTCGATCCGTTGAGATGGTTTTATGCCTATACATGGAAAAAGCTTTGATTTTTATCGCATTAAGATGATGAAATCCTTTAGCTTGTGTCGATCCGTTGAGATGGTTTTATGCCTATACATGGAAAAAGCTTTGATTTTTATCGCATTAAGATGATGAAACTCACTCAAATGTCCTCTTCCTAACAAAGGGTCTTTTCTAGTTCTTCAGTTTGCGCAAAGTCAAGGTTAGAGGCCATACGACTCTTTCAGGTATTTCATCAAACACCTAACCATGAAGCTGAACATGTACTCTAATTGGGTATTGAGATATTTTTTGGTTCCAGGGGTGCTTGTTGTTAGGCTTAATAGTTCTTTAATTTTTGTTGTTGCCAAGTTTTATTGTTTTTATACTATATCAAATATTTTATGGAGATGAGAAGTTCTGCTTCTCGATTGTTTTTGGCCTGAACTTAGTACTAATCTTTCGTGCAGTCTCTGACTTTCGCAGGATTGTTCAATCAAGAAAAGTTTCCATCAGTCAACTGATTTCCTTGGCAATGACCACTACCTGCATCACTAGACTACAAGATGTTTGCCACAAAACAATGACATTGCTGCCCCCAAAGAGAAGGTGTGGAATTGGATATTGCAGAAAGTTTTACACTTTATGTGCCCCACCCATCTCTCTCACTGAACCACTCGCAGTGTGTCCTCCCTCTTCATTGGTGGTGTCTGCTTGTGTTAATCGATCTGATGTTCCTCAACGTTCAGATGAATGGTTTGCCCTTAGAAAGGACAAGCTAACTACCAGCACCTTCAGTACTGCCTTGGGGTTTTGGAAGGGGACTCGCCGATTTGAGCTTTGGCGTGAGAAAGTATTTGCTTCAGAGATACAATTTGTTGAAGCAGCTAAAAGTGCTATGGAGTGGGGCGTAACTAATGAAGCTGTGGCTGTAGATCGTTATAAGAGCATCACTGGCCATGAGGTAAGCTCATTAGGATTTGCTATCCATTCAGAAGAGAAATTTCAGTGGCTTGGTGCTTCCCCTGATGGCCTTCTGGGTTGCTTTCCTGGCGGAGGAATCTTGGAAGTTAAGTGTCCATATAATAAGGGGAAGCCGGAGACTGGTCTTCCTTGGTCAACTATGCCTTTCTATTACATGCCTCAAGTGCAAGGCCAATTGGAGATAATGGGTAGGGATTGGGCTGATTTGTACTGCTGGACACCAAATGGGAGCACAGTATTTCGTGTGCGGAGGGATCATAGTTATTGGGAGCTCATACATGATATGTTACGGGAATTTTGGTGGGAAAATGTTATTCCTGCTAGGGAAGCTTTGTTACTGGGGAAAGTAGAAGAAGCTAATTCATATAAGCCAGCATCGACTCACAAGCAAACAGGGCTTGCCATTTTCAAGAGTGTGGAGTTAGCTAGGGAGTCCAAGATGTTTTGTAGGGAGATTGCAGGGCATGTTGAGTTTTATCACTATTAGAATTAAGCCGCCTACCAAGCTGTCTCATCACTTTTGCTATTTTCTTCCAGTCTGCCTGCTCTTCCAACTTTCCAAACTTTCCTTACCTGTGCAATTCTCGAGCACCATTTCCTTGCACGAGCTGGGACATTCGCTTTTGTTGCTTCTATTTTCTTGCATCTTCCTTTGAAGGGCAATGCCCTTCAATTACGGCAGTTCCCCTGTATCTTCTATCCATGCTGCGGGAAGACTAGGAAGATGCACAAAGAGGTTTATGGAATTTGGATAAAAATCCATTCGTTATTGATATTACAAGAACTGATGGATGGATAAATGCAGATGAAAGAATTAAGCCAGGAGTTTGAAACATCTTGTCCCACCTTACTGTCAACATATTAGCTGGAAGGAAACACTGGTTAGGATTCCAAAAAGAGTGATCTGTGGTGTTATACATCCATATACCTTGTTTTGATTCATGTACTATCCTATTTGATCATTAATCAGCACAGAAGATTTAATTGTATGTTTGTGATCTATCCCATTTGAATTGATATGTTCGTTCCTAATCATTTCTGACATGAATTAGACATCAGAATCATGTATAGAAGTCTGTTTGCAGTTGGTCTGAACCAAGTTTGTGAGGATAAGTAAATTATCTATATCGGTGATTGCTGGTTGAAAGTGGCTGGATTTCACTCAAGAATAACAATAAGACCCATGATCCACCTTAAGTCACGGATAATAACAGAGAAGTTATATGCTGATGTAGATCCTTGTTATAAATCCAAGTGTCATGTTCACCTGAACAATAGGAAGCTGTTTCTTAAAGGATGGCCAACAAAAGAGACGCTTGATTCAGGAATTAATCAAACGAACTTTGATCGACCTTCTAAACGCTGCTAGAAATAGTTAACTATATACCAATTTAAGTCCTTTTAGTCAAAAGCAAGACGAATGATTAACTCAGACATAGATCATAAACAGAAAGTTGAAACCTTGCATGGACGGTCACCTAAAATATAGCAAACCTTTTACCAAACTTGATGCTCTCCAGGTAAATGAACACCAAACAGAATTTTCAGTTAAAATAAGTAAATGTTCGTTGATATGAGACTAAATATTACCCTTTTCTCAAAAAGCTGAAATGCAGAAGCATTGATCCAAGAGAAACTAGGAAAAAACGAAATGGATTCAGGTTTGTCATGGGCAGATCAATGGGACTATGACACACCTGACCCTCTTCCAGAGCGAAACGACAATGACAAGAAGGAAAAGGATGGACGCAAAAGCAGCCTTGGAAAGAAATTGATGAGCTTGAAATGGATGAAAGATCTTCGTAAGAAACCTCAGAAATGAAGGAGATACGCGTTTCACATCTGTTGCCATGTCAACTTTCTTGATCATCATAATCTGTTCTTCCGTTCATCTTCATATATAATATAATTCGATGTAAAGTTGTACCCTGGATTCTTTCACAGTATACATTTACACACTTTCCACGTCTTTGTTCAACCGTATTATTACAACTTGATTGTTCAGTATCGGTTCTCAAAGAACTTTGATTACTTCTCTCTTTCCTGTACATCTCTTTTCACCATATTTCTGTCGATGTAGTTTCTTGGATATGCAAAGTATTGCAAATGGTGCATAGAATAATAAGAGCTATGTTCTGATGCATATTTCGAAAACCATTTTCACAGCGGCAATGTTCAACTATAAACATGAGACGATTACATTGAGCAAAGTATTCTGTTAACCCTGTACTTGCTTCTTAATTTTCGTCATAAACTTCAAATGAGAAAGTTGTATCAACTGCTGGATTTGCAGATGGATTTAATGCGCTTTTTAATAAATCATACTCGTAGGACATAACCATGACACGTTACAGCAAAAAGTGCCAATCTTTTGGAAAATCCAATATTTTCAACTCAAATCTTTTTTTGTTCTCTCCAAAATATCACCGTAGACTAACAATCATAAATGCTATCTTCCATGGCATCCTGAACATTTGAAGGTCAAGTTGCAGAGCTCATCTAAAAATGGCATTGAATACCGGAAAGGTCAATCCAAATGCAAAATGTCAAAAACTTTATTGTAACTAATCCTATGTAAACCTTGTTCTACACAGAAAAGAATAGAAACATTGTAAACTCAATTTTTTGATGTTAATGCGGTAATTTGTTACCAAATGTGGTAAAAGAGAGGTAAACAACCCGTCAGAAAAATTAATTCTTCCAAGTATTTCAAAAATTAATCCCGGCACAGCAAAAAGGGCTAAAGGTTAATTACCAACATCTCAAGCTTTGGTGGGGACAACTAAAATAATAACAATCAGAAAGGAAGTTCACACTTCTCCTCCGCAACCCAACAAAGGAAAGGAGACAGGGGAGAAAGGAGGAGAAGTGCCTTGTATGAGTATTGAGAGGTAGACCCCAGTTATTTCCTTGATTTCTTTTTGGACGATTTAGACGAAGAAGGCTTTGGCTTCTCCACTGCATTTACTTTTGAAGTAGAAGCCTGGGATTTTGAATGTGAAGAGTTGGAATTGGTTGCGGTACCACTGGCATCATGCTTTTCTCTTACTACAGCACCTTGAGAGCCTCTTACCTGAGCTGCTCGTTTGTCCTTTCTCTTGGGTCTGTAACTTGATCTCTCCCTCCTAGGAAGCCACCTCTCTGGATCCGGAGGAGGACCAGGATTTGCCGGGTCAAACCCTTTAGGATACCTTGGCTTTCTCTTTCTCTTCTTCTTTGGTTTCTCTTTCTTAACTTCCTCGGGCGTTAAAGCAACCCCAACATGCAAAGCATTACTACCATGCTGTGCTCCAGAAGTCTTCTCCAAACTATCTACATCAATTCCCTTCAGACCTGGCAACGGTTTCAGCTGCTTCTCGTAAGTTTCTGCTTTGTCAACATCCACACGAGCAACCGTACTTACCAAGCCAACCAATGCCTCAATACTCCCATGATTTCTCACAAGTTCCTCATATAGGCTTGCAGCATCTTCCTCCTGCCCATGCCTGAGCTTGAAGGATGCAGCCTCTTGCATTATGAGGCTAAGTTTGCCATCCTCAGACATCGCGTTTGACCACCATTTGATTGCAGAATCAAAAATCACAGATGCACCGCTGATGTCTCCAGCCCTTTCCTTCAGAGCAACAATGGTTGCAACAGTGGCAGGCATGTGTTGAATTTCAGATATCTTGGACAGAGAATCGGCTGCAATTTGATGATGGCCGGCAGTTGCAGCAATTTGTGCCCTTGCAAGGAGAATAACCTTGGACTTATCAGGGAACTTCTCAGCAAATTGCCCTAGTATTTCTTCGGCTTTGTTAGCCTTATTCTCTCTGACCAAAACTGCAGCTTGAAGTAGTACTGGCACCACACTATCAGTAAACATGTCTGACAATCTAGCAACAAGTTCTCGTGCCTGTTAAACATTGACTAGTCAGATTTCATCACCATATATGAAACCCTCATCTTTTAACCATCATGACTTTACAGAGAAGAGAACAATCACAATAAAAAAAAAAAAAAAGCAACAGTGAGACCTGATCCATCTTATTGGCATGGAGCAGTAAAAGCACCCGATTTGCATATATTGTCTCCCTTTGTTTTGGAGAAAGCTTGTCAAGTCCACGAGAAAGCTGGAAATTCGGTGCATCTTGCTCTTTCAGTCGGTCAAGTTTTCTCAGGCTATCAGACACATCTTTTGGACCTTTTAAGGCAATAAAGTTATTCACTGCCACAGCAAAAGTTGATTCATCTGCCAGGTTTTTGTTAATAATGTCCATGTAAGCCTCCATGGCCTCTTGTGATCGCCCTAAGAGCTGATGATAAGACATTTCTATTATTGCCAACTGGAGAAGAGCCAGTATCACTAATTAATGACTAATGTGCAATGCTTTTAGTAATATTGGTGTTCATACCTGCTGAACGTATGCCAACTGGACAGATATAGGAGCCAGTTCAATCTCTATATCATCCTCAGCCAAGTTTTCGTCCATTAGTGTTTCCTGACCAATTCTGTCAAGAAAAAGGAATTCAGGAGAGGCATTACATTCCATTAATGTATTGCTTCTTTTTAAGGATCTTCGTGCAGACAAAAATTCATATAACACATCCTGATAATAAGAACTTGTGCAAACATTCAGAACAAGTTCAAGAAATAAATAAATCACAATTCAAAGACAAGATGCAAAAAGAATTGAGCTTGACCATTTTCTGCACCAAGCAATTATATGATAAGTATGCTGTTCTTATAATCAAGCAAGTTGCAGAATACTAAAGGAACACTACTAAAAACCATAAAGAACATATGCAGATTATAATAATAACAATAAAGTAATAAGGACCACCAACAAAGAAATCTAATTAAGCAAAAGAGTATATCACCTTCCAGCACTCAACAAGAGTTGTTCTGCATCTGTCAGTTTGTTCCTCTCAATCAAGGAACAAGCAGTATTGTATGCAAGCTCAAAACTGCCAGATGCTTTAATCCGATGTGCTTCCAGCATTCCTTGTACTTCAGAAGCCCTCCCAGCCAAGATCAAAGCAGCAGCTAGATTTATCTCCAGTGAATCAACCTTTGTTTTTTGTAGCTTCTGATAAACTTCAACACAAGCATCCATCTTGCCCATACGATAAAGAATTTGTGATTCTAACAGCAAAACTTCTGAATTCCTCTCTAGGCCTTTCAAGGTCTCCAAGGCCTCATTCAACTTGTTTTGTCTGTATAGGCAGTAAGCCTACTTAGAGAAACACATGAAGTAGAAAATGTCAAGACTACGCGTGCTTTCCTGAGCAGTAGAGCAACAGAACAAAACACAGTCCCTAGCAACTCCACAAACTTTTCTCATTGTATGACCAAAGAAACATAAGAACAAAGAAAAAATCGAGTACTGTGTGAGCAGAAATAACTAATAAACCTTGAAGAACCAATCTAGAATTTTCATCTTGAACTCCGACAGAGCAAACTTAGAACATATGAAACTGAAACAAACCAATAGAAACTGAAAAAAACAACATAACTAAACATGAATTGCTCAAATTCAACCACCTTGAAGAAACTGAAGTCAACATTACGCTTTTCCGACGAATGAATCGTCGAAAGAGCATCTTCAGTTCTATCGTCCTTAATCAAAGCAACCACCTTGCATCGAATCGCGTCCTCGTCACTCTGAGCCACAGAGAGAACTGCAAAAGCAAGCGGATTAGCATAATCAAATCCATCAAAACACAACAATGCGCAACAAAACGGTTTCATGGAATCGATGAAATATAAAGATTGGACCTTGATCGGCAACTTTAATAGCATGAGCAAATTCGGAGCGCTGAATGTGCCTGTTGAGATCGGTGAAGAGATCCTCGATCGCCGGCGGAGGTTGCCACGCGGACTGAGAGGGCTTCGGCTTGTCCTTGGGTTTTGGAGCCATGAGCGTGAATTTTCTGGCGGGTTTGCTTTTTCTAGGTTACCAAACAGATTTCGGAGCATTAAACAGAAACTGAGTACCGAGAAGGTGAAAGTGAAGAAGGCTGGTAATTGTAGTTTCATTTCAACATTTTTCACTGTACGGGCTTTGACTTGGGCCCAAACTGATGGCCCAGAATGATATTTAGACCTCAAATTTCACGGGCCATTTAGTTAGATAATGTTTGGTTTCAGAAATATTTGGTACATGATGGATGAGTGCAATCTGATTTGAAATTCATTCGTGTTGAGTCCAAGTTAGAGTTAGAGGTACACCTTAAGAAGTGGACCTATCATTATTAACTTATCCAAGGCACTTCTCTCTTAATCTTATATTCTCTTTTCATGTCCTAGTTAAATCTACTGGCTGTAACAATTGTTTCAAAAATATAACAAAGGTGAGTTATGAAATTTTTGAAATCAACAAAAGGAATTATTTAGTTTCTAAAATTTAAAGAATAAATGAAAAAATTAAATTACATAAAGATTTAAATGTTTTTTTCTTAATTTTTGGTTGAACTTATAAGCATGTACAAATTTTAAATTTTATAAACTCAAACCGGTAAAGTTGCTCCTTTATGACCACAATTCAAGTCATGAAAACAGCCTATTTGTAAAAATACAAAGAGAATATTGTGTATATTATAACCTTCTTTAGACTCCCACAAAACAGGGAGCTTTATGTACTGGATACGTTGACTTGTTTATAAACTCCAAACACTACATGCACCTTATGCTCACATGACTTGTCTTTGGGCCAACCCAAATTTTTTACTCGATTCATTTTTTCAATCCAACCCGACCAAAAGAAATAAACTAACCTCCAACCCACCCAAATATCTTTACCTCCTAAACTTAATTTTCCCCCAATTCACGTTGTGTTTAACTCTATTGTCTTCTTCATTTGGTCGAGGTTGTTTGCGGTATATCTATTCGGGTTATCCTCTGATTAAAGCATGTAACTTTTTGTTTTGTAACCTTTTGTTTCACGTTCTTTTCAAATTCTTGGTAAACTCATGTGTTTGCATATCAGATTCAATGCTACTCTTTATTTCTCTTTCTACTCTTTCACTGCTTCTTCAAGTTTAAAGATGATAACTATTACAAAAACTAATGAAGAAGACGAGTAAACCTTAGGAAATTCAACAGGATCAAAGAAGTTAACGAAAACAACAATGTTAAGTCATTGGGCAAGAGACATATTGTTTAAATAAAGTTATACGCATGTAACCCAGGACCAGCATCTATCTTAGTTTTTATTCTATATGTATTTAAACGTTATAACAACGGCTCGAAGGAGACAAGTATAACAGAAATTGGTTACTTTTGTCTTTCTGAATATTCTCTTAACGTTTCCGTATCTCCTCTCTTCTCTCTCTTTTGTTCAAACATTACGCACAACATTATAAAATAACATAACATTTGGTATCATAGCAGTTGATTCAAGGGAACAAGTACCAATGGCGGAAGAAACAAAGGGAGTTGAGTTAAGAAGAATTAAAGAGAACGTTAAGAGTCTGATGAAGGCTCAAATCAAGAACGAAAAATTGTTACTAGAATCACAAAATAGAGTAGATAAGTATGAGAAGGACATGTTGAAGCTTAAAGCCATTTTCATGCAATTCATGCAGCGGTAAGGAGTGAAATCGAGAGTGGCTATTCTTGTTACTTCGGATCACACGAATAAAAGTGAAAAAATCTCGCATGAGAAGGATGAAAATGTGGTTTCCATAAGGTTGAGCAGAATAAAGTTTCCAATGTTTGACAATGAGCGAATCAAACTGTGGTTATACAGATGCAAGTAATTTTTTCAATTAGATCTAATGTCAGAGAAGGTGAAGGTGGGCATGGTGATTCTCCATATGGATGAACAAGCTCAGGAATAGTATAGGCTCTACTTAAGGAATCAAAATAAATCAAAAGTGGTGGATTGGAAAGAGTTCACGAGCATGCTTAAACCACTTTTTGATGTGAAAATCTTCGATGACCCAGTAGGAGATTTTAAAGAAATAAAATAGGAAGGCTTGATGTTGGAATACAATGCCAAATTCGACCATTACTCAAATTGGTTATCACTGTCTGAAGAGTATTTGATTAGGTTATTTCTTATGGGCCTCAAACCAGAGATTGAAATAACAATATGACTGCATGAGCCTTCTTCTTTACACCAGAAGTATTTGTTGGCATGGAAGCATAAAGCAATAATGATGGCAAAGGCGAGTACCTTCTTTTCTAGAGGAAACACATTGAAGAGCATAAGTTTTGGGGGAGGCCACAGCCCAGTTCCAAGAATGCAACAAACATTAAATGTAAATAAGAGTTTATCGTCAGATGGAATATTGCCCATTTCAACATCTTCAACATGTTTGGCAGCAAAAAAAACTTTCAAATCCACAAAGCACATCGGTAGCAAGGAATTTGATGAAAAAAGAGCGTGAGGACTCTACTTCTAGTGTAATGAAAAATACAGCCCAGGTAATAAGTGTAAGAAGAAACAATTACAATTGTATGTGGTTAATGGAGACGAAGACTCCATTGGAGCTGTAACGAAGAGAGACAATGAAAAATGTGAGGAAGAACAACTAGAAGCTGATTGTCACAATGTATCACTGTAAGCGATGATGGGATTGTCAGGTGAGAGGAACTTTAAGCAAATGAGGATAGTAGGAATGCATTAAAGAAGGGCGATTCATATATTGGTTGACAACAGCAACACCCATAATTTTATGGATAAATAATCGTAAAGAAAGGAGGTTGTAATGTTTGGGGTATATAACCAATATACATTATAATAGGTAAGAGATTGCGACTAGTATGTAAATAATACTACATAAATTTTACATGGATAATGTTAGTTTTCCAATTCACTATGAACGCACTAATGTTATTACTGGGAGGTTGTGATGCGATATTGGGAGTTCAGTGGTTAGTTGAATTGAACGACGTTCATTGTAATTTCAAGGAAAGGATCATGACTTTCAACTAGGACAGCCACGTAGTTACGTTGAATTAGAGATCACGAGTTGTATCAGGCAAGGAATTCTACATAACACTACTACGATTGGAAGGAGGGTAATTCTTCATGATGTAATTGACATTTCTGATCAAATGTCAACTACAACAATTAGGAGTAAAGGAAGATCAGTGGAGCGCATTCGAAGAAATTAACGATGTTTTGTCAGAGTTCGCCATAATATTCAAAGAACCTAACCAATCACCACTTGATAGGAAACATAATCATTAGATTCACTTAAAGGAGGGAGCAGAAACCACTAAAATTAGACCATGTCGATACTCAAGAGCTTAAAAAATGTCATCGAATAATCCATGAAAGACTTGATGAACTAAGGCTTCATCAGACACAACTACGAAACATATGCATCACCAATAGTCCTCGTTAAGAAAAAGGACAACTCATGGTAGATATGAGTGGACTATTGCAAGCTCAATAAGCATACGATCAAAGACAAATTTCCTATTTTGTTAATAAAAGAATTATTACATGAATTACATGGAGCCAGCTGGTTTATTGAGCTAGACTTACGTTTAGGTTATCACCAGATCTAAATGCAACTTGAAGACATTCCAAAAATAACATTCAATTTGCACGAAGGGCATCACGAATTCTTGGTTATGCCATTCGGCTTGACCAATGAACCATCAATGTTTCAAAGTTTGATGAATGAGTTATTTAAACCATACCTTTGACACTTCATTCTGGTATTTTTTAATGATATATTGATTTACAGTCAATCCCTATAATCACATGTAAAGCACCATACTACGACAATAGTGATTCTAAAAATTAATCAACTATATTTATACAAGAGTAACTGGGTTTTTAGAGCAAGGTAGATTGAATATTTAGGTTACACTATCTTGGAGAATAGTGTGGCAACCAATGTAAGGAAGTTGAGAACAATCAAAAATTAACCAGAGCCAAAAAACCCTAAAGGAAGCAATCATGAAAGCACCTATCCTAACACTTCCTAACTTCTTAAAACCCTTCGTAGTGGAAGCAGACGCCAACAGATTAGGCATCAGAGTAGTACTATAGCGAGATGATCATTTAATTGCTTTTCTTAGTAAAACACTAGCTTTGAGGCATTAAGGGCTACTAACACACAAAAAAGAGCTTCTGGTTATAATTAAAGCAATAAAATAGTGGCACCACTACCTTATCATCAAACCCTTCATTGAGTGAACCGATCACCAGAGCCTAAAATACTTATTGGAGCAACAATTATCAACGCCCTTCTAGCAATCATGGCTTTCAAAGCTCTTGGGTTATGATTTCGAAGTCTAATATCACAGCGAGAAGGAGAAAACAGTAGTCAATGTTCTATCAAGATTTACCAGCTCAAAATTACTGGTGATATCAGTATCACAAGTACAAGGAGGATTGATTGAAGAAATTAAAAAAAGTTGGGAAAGGGATCACACAGTACATGACCTGATTAAGAAACTAATGACAGGGGAAATCATTTTAAACGTTTATGAGTGGAATAATGGATTATTGCGATGGAAGGGGAGGCTAGTGATAGGCACCAACAACAAACTCAGAGAACAACAAATCAAAGTTGGCTATGAAGAAATGATGGGAGGGCATTTAGGTGTACTGGGGACCATAAAGAAACTTCAAAGTTTATTCTAATGGAAAGGGTTGACAAAGGATATTCAGAATTGCATAAAAAGATGCACGATTGGCCAAAAGAACAAGTATGATACATTAACATATCTAGGGCTATTACAATCCCTTAAAATTCTAGAAGGAAGTGGGAGAGAGCTCAATGTGGATTTTGTCAAAGGGTTGCCTACATCTAAGGGAAACTCTATGATTTTAGTGGTGGTTGATCGATTCACAAAATATGCCCATTTTATCCCAGTTAAACATTCGTATTCAACAAGAGACATTGAAGATTATTTCTTAACCACGTTTTCATATGGAATGTTAGAAACAATCATCCGCAATAGAGATTCTATGTTTTTAAGCAAATTCTGGCAAGAATTATTTAGGCTACGAGCAGGGTTGTTCCTATCATTTTATAGGCCCTGGGCGAAATTAAAAAAAAGCCCTAATAAATCGACAATATACAAACATATAAACTTTAAGTTTATATGTTTGTATGAAACATAAATGACTCAATTTATAAGTCTGCATACTCAGTCAAATAGAAAAACACTAATTTCTAAAAATACAAGAAATTAACATAATTAGGAAAAAATATAGTAAATAATATTCTAAGTTTTTCAGTCAAATTTTATCCTATTCTATAAGCTGTGGAAATGATTGAATATTATTATTATTATTATTTTATTATTACAACATGTTTAATAGAATCATACGTATTTTTATAATAAAGGAAACAATTTATGTAGTCTTTAAATTGAGTAACTTAAATTATTTGATTTAGTAATATTATCACTAAACTTATGTAAACTTTGCAAGAACACAAATCCAACAATTATTACATTACTTGTGGCAAAGTATAATGAAAATTATAATTACAAAAATTTAATTATTTATTAATATTTAATTATTTTTATAAATAATAAATAATCTAAAAGTTTAAAAGGAGAAGCACAAATAAATACAATATCATTTAATATTAATTTTATGATTTAAAATGCTAATATAATGTCAATGTTAATGACAAGTTACAAATTAATTACAACATATTCAAATATTTAATAAGCTAAAAATATATTAAAAATTAGAAACTTTACTTTTAAATTATACTCAGAACTCATAACCAGAATCGTGAAAATTTTTTGCTACTAATTTTTGAGTTAGAGTACCTTAAATACATATATTGATGAAAATAAAAAATTTAAAAGGTAAAAATATACCTAAATACTTCAAAACTATTTATAGTTAACGTTAACTTTACTTAATTAATATGGAAGTTTACGTTACTCACTAACGTTCTTTCTCTATTTCCAAGTAAGTGGATGACTATTATGCTAATTCAAGACCATCAAATACGCTCTTGGAATTTGCTACATTACTCACCATCAGCTCTACATTCAATGCTACTTAAAGCAGGTTTGGAAATGTTACAGAGATGGGGCCCTATTCGATATATCAATGGCATAGTCAGTGAAATGTTGTTGGAAATATAGGTAAAAGTAGAAGCATTTATCCATGTCTACCAAATAGATGGGGCCCTTTTTTGTTGTGGGCCCTGGGCAGGTGCCCTGCCTGCCCCTACCCAGGGCCGGCACTGGCTACGAGGAGTTAGCCTAAAATACTCAACAACCTATCATCCATAAACAGATGGACAGACATAGGTGATCAACAAAATTTTGGAAACGTACCTGCAATACTTCTATGAAGAAACCCCCCAGAGATGGAGTGAATGGGTTCCTTGGCCGAAGTCTTAACATAATACCTTTCGAAGTCTTATATGGGTATTCCCCACCTGTTTACACTCCATATATTACTGGTAATAATAGAGGTGGGTCAAGATTTCAAAGACAAAGAAGCGATGTTGGAGATAACAAGGTTCTATTTATAGAGAACACAAAATAGAATGAAGCAACATGCAGACTCAAAAAGATTATAATGTGAATTTAAAGTAGGCGACCTGGTTTTATTGAAACTACAACCTTATAAACAACACTCTTTTCAAATGAGGGGCAACCATAAATTGTCGCCATTATATTGTGACCTTTATAAAATTCTTAAAAGCAGGGGAATTGTAGCCTATAAATTGGAGCTTCCTCTGGGAACTTCCATTCACCCAGTTTTATACGTGGCTCAAATTAAGAAGGCTCATATGGAATAAGGCAGAATGTTTATAACATTTTCGAAAGTATTCATCCCCACAAAGCATGTTTCGGTAGCGGTATTAAGAAGGAGAATGGTCAAGAGAAACAATCATTCAGTAACACAACTATTAATTTAATGGTCAGATGGTCGAAGCAAGAGTGCTTCGTGAGAATATCTCTTTGAACTTCGAAATTGATTTTTAGAAGTTAAGTTGGTGAACAAGGAATTGAAAAGGGAGGGGATTGTTACAAAAACTAATGAAGAAGACGAGTAAACCACTGAAAAATTCAAAAGGATTAGAGAAGTTAACAGAAGTCTTTAGGCATGAGATGCATCGTTTAAATATAGTCATAGGCATGTAACACAGGACCATCACCTATCTTAGTTTTTCTTCTATGTGTATTTAAACATTGTAACAATGGCTAGAAGGAGACAAGTATAACAAAAATTGGTATTTTCCTTTTTTCTAAATATTCTCTTAAGATTTCCACATCTCCTATATTCTCTCTCTTTCATTCAAATGTTACGCACCACATTACAAAATAACATAACAATAACTTTCCAATTTTTTGATAATGATTATGGGTTTTGATGAGGAAGACATGTTGTGGTAAGATTCACATAATAAGGTTTATATGATTAAAGAACATGAAAGACTAATTTTTTAGGTAAGTTTCTGATTATAAATTAAAATTTCAGTTTCAGGTTGAAATGTGATTGCCTGCAGGTAATATGGATAATTTGTTATTTCTCCCCCTTTGTTTTACTTTTGCTTACCTCTCCACCTCATGTTCTGTTACGAATACTGTATTGTTCATGTTTTAATGGTTCCTCTCAGAGAAAAGGAAAAGAAGCTAGCAACACTTCATATAGAATTAGCTGCAGTGAAACAAGAGGGTTCTACCTCAAAACTTTTGACAAAGAAAGATGGAGCTCAATCAAAGAAGAGACATTTGTTAGTGATAAAAAAAATGATAAAGTTTAAAAATAAAAACAAAAGGATGCATTTCGTAAGGCACAGATAGGAACTAGTAAATGCAATTACTTTGTTTAGGTTAGGTTGGTATTAGTAATGACATATACTTTCTTTATTTCTCAATTATCTAGGCTTATTTTCACTAATTTTAGCCTAAAAATATGCTAGACGACACTTGACTCACCATATATTTGACGATCAAACTTCTATCTTTGTCTTTTTTCTCATTTTAAACTTTTGTTTTTCATATGACAATTATGTGGAGGAGATTCCATTGAAAGCTAAATTGTTCTTTGCTTATATTATAGAAGAATAAGGTGTTGAGGTTTAATTTCATAAACTAAGGCTTGTATGTAGCCATGTTTTAAGGAGTCAAGATTTATGGAGTGCACAGATCCATTCTTCAAACATATGCCTATGGCAATGTTAGCTAGATCTTGGTTTTATCGATTAAAGTCAAACATGTTGATTAAAGGAAGTTTTGTTTCTCATCCTAGCTATGAAGTCTCTATTTTTCTTTCCCCAATACACGTAAACGTCTACTTACATTGAGACCCACTTATTGGAATGTAATGATAGGATATGCTTTTTAGTTAATGTTCATCAACATATATGATGCTTAATCATATGATGCCTACCTAAGTTATGGGATTCGTAATTACTACTTTTAATGATTTCACCAATTTATCTAAGCAATTAAATTCAAATTTTTGGATTACAAGAGCTATATGTGCAGGAATGTGATTTGATGTCATCCAAAATCAAAATGGTATAACTAGAAGTTAATAAGGTTGGCTTTTGATGGATGAGAATTTGGAAAGGCAAAGCACAATCCCTAAAACACGAAATTCAGGAGAGTCTAATGTCACCATGAAAGTTGCTTCCTGTTTGACATATTTGTTCATATACACATCTTACTCCACTATCCATCCATACATAAACTCAACTAAAGTCATTGACACTCTTCCTTTATGAGACTATGCTTTTGTGATGCCATATTATTACAACCTACAATTCAGATATTTATGAAATATGATAATGACAAGGCTAAGACACCAATAAATGTATTATGCTAATTAATATGAAGTGATATTGATTTCCTGTTTCTTTCTTAAACAAAACTACTTTTATTTAACAATTAGATAAACCAAATGAAGTGTGAAACAAGCAAGTTCGTATTTTTGGCAATTGGATATTTTTGTATCTTTTTACAGACAAAAAATGCCAAGCTGCACATATATATAACTATGAATCATTATCATGATCAATGTCAGATGTAGCAACTTCTCTCTAGTTATGTTTAGGGTGAATTGTTGAGAAAATGTGTCAATGCCTTATCCATACTGTTGTCATATATTAGTAAAACTTCAACTACGTTGTTGGATAAAAAGCTCATTTCTTGGAGAAGGTAAAAACATTAGTGAACTCTCAAACCTGAATGTTAAGGAATATAAACTTAAGTCATTTATTGAGTTATTCATATAAATCATTCAAAGAATCATGGTACACCAAAAAACCAACAGAGAAAATCAACTTTATTTCTGTTTTTAAATAGTAAAGAATGCTAAGAACAAGATGAACATTGTGATCACAGTGAAGTTATGAGGTTATAGATTATTTTGAATGTATTATTCTAATTTAAGTTCACAAACATAAAATACTTGGCCAAATACCTTTGTTGGATTGTCTATATAGTTTGCAACTGCTATTGGAATTGCTTGCAGTTTGAGGCCATATGTAACATACTTGCTCACAATAGGATTTGCTACTAATCCTACAATTTTAACTTCATTCAGTTCACAACAGAAGATGAATCTTGAATACTTTTTAGCATATTTATAAAGATCATTATATAAGGATGCCAAGGTTGAAACTGTAAGGTTTAAAGTATACATGCCTAAAATTTTTATGAGGCTTACAAATAATCATTATGATCAAAATAATAACCAACCAAGCACCTAATTTCCTAGTGTTTTAACTTTAAATATTGCATATGGCTTTTATAACTATTAAAATATAAGTTATGATATCTTACTATTTAATTTTGATCATTATTTGGACGTAGTTGGACTGATGTGGGACTCTTTCAAGATATGATTATAATTTAAATCCTAATCAAGATGGGATTCAATATATATCCTATTTTAGGATAATGGGTATCATAATTTTGGAATTTGGGTTGATTATTTGCATCTTAATATAGTTGGGATTTACGTGTGTTATGAGCTGAAGTGTCGTTGTTTTTAAAGTGGAAAAACGACAAGTTATATGAGACTTGGCAGCTAGATTTTAGGGTTAATTTTTGATAATATTTGGCAGCTGATTGGGCAAGATATGAATATATCGGTTGCTAATTTTTCTGCTAAGAATCACGTAACTAAGGTGGCTGGGAAATTTGTGATTGGGCAAAAAATTCTTCACAGTTGCGTTTTCCTTAAGTCGTTATTTTTTATTGGGAGTCCAGTGAGTTGTGGTTGTTTTTTACTGGTGCTTGCGTGATTTGGCTGGATTATTGATGTGTGTATATGGGATTATCGTTGCTGGTTTTTTTGTTATTCTTGCGTGACTAATGAGCTAAATAATTGTTATTGGTCAGCTGCATTCTTCTCAGTTGATGAACAAAAATTGAGGCAATCTTAGCAGCTGGTTTTCGAGGTATGTGCGTGAGTGTTGTTGGGTTAATCGGTTATTAATTGTGTTTGTTTTGGTGGCTATCAAAAGTGGAGATGATGTATGAAAAATTCCAGCAACTAACTACGGTAGTGCTCTTAGTGAACAACTTTATGATCTATCATTGAAGGAGTTGAATTCATTAGGAAAGTTGTTTTTCGATTCTCAAGTGTATTCATTTCTGTTTTTTATTATTTTAATCACTTGAGTTGTTTCTTCATTATCTCGTTAAAAGTTGTTGAAAACATCCTCTATTGAGGTTAACACGAATCGGTCATATTATTAGGTGTGAATTACTTTCACGGGTTGTGAGGATAAGGGATAGTGTTGAGGGTTGAGTGAGTCGACTCAGTAAAGCCTTGTATAAAACTATTAACATCAGTGAAAGTATTAAACTAGGTGAGGGGCCCACAGACGTAGACAAGGTGTGTCAAATTGCGTTCACAAATTTTTAGTGTTGATTTATCATTTTACGTTTATTCTTTTTGTTTTCGCTTGTGTTAGAAACAACTATGGCTGAAATTTTTGCAAAACTACATCCTTAGGGATTTTCAATTGGTATCAAAGCAGGGTCACTAAATCAGAACTTTGTATAACAAGGTGGTGTAGATCAGTGTTTCGCAAATATGGCTACATGAGAAGAAGCATCAATCACTAGGCCTCCACTGTTGGATCCAATCATCCTGCATGGAAATCTCAAATAAGAGGATTTATTCAGGCACAGGGAACAAAAGTGTAGAACTTTGTGTTACATGGTTGGACAAATCTAGTTGCAACTAAAGACAAGGGAGAAATATTACTAAAAGATCCACTTGACTGGACAAGAGCTGAAGAAGAGAGAACTTTTGGAAACTCTCAGACCATGCATGCCATCTTTAGTGCCATTGATGAAGGTCACTTTTCAATGATATTAGCTTGTGAATCAACAAAAGAAGTATGGGACACTATGCAGACTATTCACGAGGGATTGAAATATGTGATAGCCTCAAAACTTCAGATGTTGGCTATTAGATTTGAAGAGCTAAAGATGGATGAGAGTGAAACTATTAGAGACTTTCATGGGAGATTGCGTGACATAGCAAATCAAGCACATCAACTCGGGAAGAAGTATTCTAATATGAAACTTGTTAAGAAAACATTGAGATTATTCCCACCAAGGTTCATACCGAAAATTGTAGCCATCAAAGAAGATCATGATATCAATGAATTGTCATTGGATAAGGTAATTGGGATTCTCACCAATTTTGAGATGAACTTGTTGAGGGATAAACGAGAGAAAAGCAAAGGATTGGCACTGCAAGTTGAAATCAGTAAAGCTGTGAATGATGTAGAAGACGAATCTGACAAGAATAAGGATATGGTATTATTGACAAGAAATTTCAGTAAGTGGTTGAAGAAAGTGAAAAAGGATAGACCCGAGTTTAAGCAAAATGGTAGGAGTTCATGGAACATTAACTTCAAACAACAAGCTAAAACTCAAAAGAGTGAAAGAAACGTGAAGAAAAATGGATGTCATGAATGTCAAGGATTCAGTTATGTTTAAGCGGAATGTGCTAATACCATGGAGAAGAAAAAGGGGAAGTCCTATACTAGCACTTAGAGTGAGAATGAATCCGAAAGTGAGTATGGTAGTGAAGAGGAATTTGTGAGTAATGTTACGTTGGTTGCTTTATATAGCAAAAGTCCAGTTGCTTGTTTAACTATAACCAAGAAGAAAGAAATTGATGATGAAACCATAGATAAATCAGTTCAAAATTTTGGGAAAAACGTAGATGAACCAATCTAAAGCTTAATTTCAGATCATGCTAGTGATAATAGTGATTCATAAAACAAAGATGAGGATATTTACAAAGCCTATGGATTAATGTATAGAAAGTGGGTGCAAACATATGAGAAGAATGAAAAGTTAAAGAAGGAAAACTTTACTATGAAGAATATCATTCAAGATCTAAAGAAGAAATTATTATCTGCAATAGATGAGTTGAATGAAAAAAAACTGAAGCTAGTTATCACATAAAAAGGGATAAGAATGTTAAATGAAGGTACTAAAAAGTTAGAAAAGTTGATAGAAATCGGTAAGATCAAAGGAGATCTCCAAGGTATTGGCTATAAAGGAGAATGCTCTAAGTCGAATGATGAAAATAATGATACAGTCAGACCTGTCCAAAGGGAAATCACAAGGAAGAATAAGAGATTCATACCTACGTGTAATTTTTGTAGAGTTATTGGGCACATAAAACCAAGATGTTACAAGTTGTTACAAATGTTATTTCAAAGGACCCAAAACCAAAAATCTGCACACTCCTTACCAAATTTCCAGCAGTAACCCATGATATCGAGGCATACTTAGGTTAAAAAGGGTTAATTGCAAGCTCTTGTAGTTCTTAAATCCATGAAGGTCGTTTCTTATAATGGTTGGAATTTTGACAGTGGATATTCACGTCATATGACAGGAGAAAGGAGATACTTAACTAATTATCAAAGTTGTATGCATGGGCATGTGACTTTTAGTGATGTAAAGAAGGCTTCGGTGATTGGTAGAGGAACATTATGCATGAATGGATTGCCACACCTCGAGAATGTGCTTCACATTTATGGATTAAAAGCCAATTTGGTAAGTATAAGCCAACTTTGTGATGATGGATTATTGGTTAAATTTACAAGTGATGAATGCCAAGTGTTAACTGAACAAGGAGAATGTCTTGTGAGTGGGAGACGATCAACAGAAAATTGTTATATATTGCAAGTCAGTGTAAACTTGTAAATTAGCCTCATATGATGATTATATATATCTATGACATCAAAAGCTTGCGCACGTTAATTATGAGCTTATTAGCAGGTTAAAGAAATTGGAAACCGTGGGAGGTTTGCCTACAATGAACAAAAAGATAAGAAGGTATGTAGTGCATGTCAAATGGGTAAACAGATGATAGTGCCACATAAAAAGGTTAGTCACGTTACTTTCTCATACATTTTGGAATTAATTCACGTGGACTTGGTTGGTCCAACACGACATGCTAACATTAAGGAATGAGATACTTTTTAACTTATGTTGATGATTATTCTAGATACACTTGGGTATCGTTTTTGAAAGAGAAATTAGATGCTTTTAAGACTTTTAGAAGCCTATGTGTGCAGGTCATGAATATGAAAAGAATGACAGTTTTGAGAATTTGATCAAATCATATAAAGGAATTTGAGAATGCAAGCTTCAATGATTTCTATGACAAATATGGTATCATACAAGAATTTTAAGCACCTAAAATTTTATAACAAAATGGAGTTGCAGAGAGGAAGAATCGAACTTTTCAAGAAATGGCCAAATCTATGTTAAATGGAAGAAAACTATCAATACGATTTTGGGTGGAAGCAGTGAACACAACATGCTACATATGCAACAAAGTTCATCTCAGAAGTATCTTGAACAAGACTTCTTATGAACTATGGAAGGGGAAAAATTAGATATAAGCTACTGTCATATTTTTGGCAGTAAATACTATATTCTTAGAGATTAGGAACAATCGAAAAATTCAAAAGCAAGAGTGATGAATGGTTCTTCATTGACTATTCAACTTACAGTAAAGTATACCGAGTGTTCAATCAAAAAACGAAGAAAGTGTTAGAGTCCATAAATGTTGTGAAAGATGATGTGTCTCAATTAAATGGCAAAGTGGTAGAAGAAAATTCTCAAAACTAACTTTGCTGACCAACTTAAACAAGCAACGAGACAAGAACCAAAAATTGTCTAGATTTGTAGTTAGTTGCTGTTGGTGAAGAAACTGTCCAAATAGAAGAGGTGTCAGTTGCGTCGGATGATGAAATTACTAAGACACTTAATGCGGAAATAATTCCTTTGAATAATCAAAATTTAAAAGAAGATGATTTGAATAGGGATCTTCCCTCACGGATCAGAAGAAGTCATCTAGTTGAAAACGTAATTAGAGAAATCAGTGAGAGAAGAAAAACAAGGGAAAGAAAAAGAGTTGATTATCGTGAACTCATAGGAATTTTATGATACACTTCTTAATTCGAGGCTAAAAATGTTAAAGATGTAATATCCTGCCTCTTAAAATTGTTAAGAGATTAAACTATTAGATTGAGTCACATGAGTTATTTCATTTAAGAATTTACGAGAAGCATTTCATTCACATGCATTATATTCGTATACACATATGAATCATGATTTAGAAAACATTGTAAGATAGTATATGCACTCAATTGACATGTTCCAGGGTATGAAAGGTTTTTACTAATCATGATGTAATTGTGTGATGATTTTGTCTTGAATTTTGTTTTGATGGACTATAATTAGTAAATTAGGAATTTATCATTACAATTGAGTAATTGATGAGGTGATATGTGCATCTAATCTAAGAAAAATGTTAAAGAGCAAGACAAATTGATACATAAGAATTTAGGTTGATTAGGCCTATGAAATGATGACATGTGGCATTGGAAATATGTGACAAATGGCACTTTAGCCTTGTAACATGTGGAACTTTAGAATGGTGACATATGTAGCTTTACAAATGATGACATATGTAGCCTTATAAGTAGTGACATGTGTAGCCTTACAAGTAGTGACATATGAAGGCTTAAATGAGTGACATGTGGAGAATAAAGTAAGTCACACATGGACCAATAGAATAGTGATATATGGACCAATAGAAGGATAACATATGTACCCATAGAAAGGTGACGCATGGACCAATAGAATAGTGATATATGGACCAATTGAAGGATAACATATGTATCCTTAGAAAGGTGACACATGGACCAATAGAATAGTGATATATGGATCAATAGAAGGATAACATATGTACCAATAGAAGGGTGATACATAGACCAATGGAATGATAACACATGGATTAGTTTAACCTTCTTGAATTTTCTAAAGAAAATGGATGAAAAAGGCAATAGAAGTGAGAGTGGAGGTCGGTCATAAGGTTAAAAGAGAGAGAAAAATGAAAATGAGAAGAGAAGGAAAGAAAAAGGGAAGAGAAGAGGAGAAGGAACGAAGTTGTCAAGGTAAGTTGAAATTTTAGTTTCAATTTCATCTTTCTCTTTCGATCTATCTTTCATATCCTTAGAGCACGAATTTGAAGAAACT
>JANQAP020000068.1:7128060-7146859 GCA_026874005.2 Erythroxylum coriaceum
CAGAATCCTCGTATCCAACAGCTGTTTCCATGGATCCAAACGGCAACGTACAGCCTCGTCAGAATCCGGCTGAACCAAATGTCAACTTTAGAAAATTTTTCTAGACAAGTTCAAATTAAAAGTAATTTTTTGTAATTTCAAATGATTTTTATTTTTTTTAAATACATAGGGTGTTTTTGTCTTTTACCCTTAAAAAATTAGGCGGGCCTCCAACTCCAAATAAAGACAAAAAGACAACATCTTTAGCGGGTCCGAAATTTTAGAAAATTGTCCTAACATTTCAGTTTTCACACCCAAAGCGTCAAATTTTCACCCTCTTTCGTCTGAAACCAAATTCCCTCCCATTTGAGAAGAGGACAAGGCAAAGAGAGGAAAATGGCGGAAAGCGGAGAAAACAACGAGGAAATGGTCAAGCGCAAGAGCGAGAGCCGCATGCTCGCCTTCACCGGAGGCGCTGCTTTCTTAGCTCTCGCCGTCTCCCTCGTCGTCTCCGCCTTCAATTCTCGCCGGAACAAGTCCAAGAAGAAAGGTTCCTCTTTCTCTCTAGCTCTTCACTCTTAACATCTTCTTACGTGCCAAAAATGCTTGGCTTCTGATAGTTTAGTGAGATTTTAAGCAATTGCATGTTTTGGCTGTTATTTTTCTTGTTTCCGTAAGTTTAGATTCAGTCAAATGGGAGTGAGGTAAGTAACTGTTTTGTTGTTTTCTTATGGTTGAATAGATCTTCCGAGGTTTAATGTTCGCATTAACCTCTCTGCCTCTGAGATTCTTCGATTAGCTGATCAAGTTATTGCTAAGTCAAAGGAGGTTCATGATGCTGTTGCTTCAGTTCCTTTAGACAAGGTGCTTCTGATTGCTGTTTCTTATTTTCTTATAGATTCGGTTGGTTTTCTGTTTAGTAGATTTCACGCAACAAATTCCAATCAATTGCTTGTGCGATGTTTTTTTCTTCATAATTGAAATGAAAAATGCACAGGTAACATATGCCAATGTTATTGCACCATTAGCCGATTTAGATGGACAACAATTTCCGCTGGTTCAGTCTTGTGTGTTTCCAAAGCTTGTTTCCACTTCCGAAGATGTGCGCAAGGCTAGTGCTGAAGCTGAGCGCAGAATTGATGATCATGTGTTGACTTGCAGGTTTTACTTATCTGTTCGGTTCCTTATGTTACTATCATTTTAAGTTGGTTTTTTTTTTTGCAAGCATTTTTCACTAGTTGGCTTTTATAGTTGCCTACTCTGTCACTTATGTTTGATTGATGTCTGGTTTAACTTTGCCTTCTGACTTGTGTATGTGATTATTCATTTGGTTATAGATTGATGTGGCATATTGTTGATTAAAATATGATGTCTGTATGAATCAAATTGAATTTCTCCCTATTTCATGCAAGCTGATCAGTTTAAGAGAAGATGTTTATCGTGTGGTTAAGGCATTTGCTGCAAAGGGGGAGTGTGTAAGGCCAGAAGCAAAACAATACGTAGACTGCCTGGTAAGAAAATCTGAAAATAAGCTTAGGTGCTCGAATTCAGTATGTTAAATCTCTTCTGGATTTTGGTTTCTATTAAGCTGCAGAAGTTGTTGAGCTTAAGATTGTGTTATCCTGATTGTTGATAGGTGAGAGATTTTGAGAAGAATGGTCTGAATCTTACTGTTACCAAGAGAGAGGAAGTGCAGCGCTTGAAAGCTAAGATCAATGATTTAAGCTTACGGTACATACGAAATTTGAATGATCATAATGCTCATCTTCTATTCAGTGAGACAGAGCTGGCTGGATTGCCATCAGAGTATTTTAAGGTACTTTATGCTTTGCCATTCTTTCCCGAAAGCATAGTTTTGGAATATGGCAGGTATTTGGAATGTTAAGGGATAAGAGTTTCTTCCTTAAACTAGCATGAATTTAAATGGTGAAGCTTATCATGTTGCAATATGATCAAAGTATAAGGATTGTGTTGTACTTAAAATTTGGCATATAAAAAACTTGTCCACTTGGGGAGTAGTTCGATGTCAATCAACTAGTTTTTACCCCTGTCTCTGGATTTGATTGTCATTGCAGAGTTTAGACAAGGCTGAAAATGGCAAATATAAAATCAAAATGAGAAGTCATCATGTTGCTGCGTTGTTGGAACTCTGCAAGGTACATTCTTCTCTTTTTGTTAATTTTGCATATGACATCTTGTGCATGGATATTTTGAAATGCTCTGATTCAATTGCTACATTTAATGAGTAATGTAACCCTTTAATCTAGTAAAAAAAATCAATAATTTTGTCTTATAGGCCTGGTGTAGTTTCTAATTGGCCGTGTTGAAATTGATATATATATTTATAATATTTTTTTGCTCATGTCAAGGTAGGAACTACTAGGAAGATGGTTGCAAGGGAATATGGGAAGAGGTGCGGCAAAGTCAATCTTTCTGTCTTGGATAGTTTGGTAAATAATGCACCCTTTCTCATTGAGTTTTGTTTAAAATAATTAAAGCGATGGTTCATGAAAAGAAAAAAAATAGATATCTGATCTTCCTTTGCCACCATAATTTTATGTTTTTTTGTGGGATGATAAAAATGGTATTGATCTCTCTCTATGTCATGCATTTTTGTACTTTTAAATAACAAGAGATCATATTTTTGCCTATGAATTATTTTTCATATACCTAGTACTTCACAAACATGGAAGTATATAAAAAATATGACATATAAGATATCGTTTTGGCCTTTTAGGTTGAATTGCGCCATAAATGTGCCAGGCTACTGGGCTATTCAAACTATGCTGACTATGCTGTTCATTGTAGAATGGCAAAGATGTCCTCAAAGGTTTGTATAATTTTTTACTGGATGCAATTTTATGCATAACGCATAGGCTAAAAGGCACGTTTGCTGTTTTAATTATGTCTTATTGATTACAATATATATTTGACATTTCAAATACGCTTGCTTCATGTGAATAACAGTGGTCTATAATAGAACTGCCGAATCAAATAATTTGTTCATTGTGATGAGACTAGTGTCGTGTATCAACAAATATTCTAGTCATGTAAGGAACAGTTTGCCCTTTTATTCTTTTCTATTAAATGTTGTTGGTTAGTGGATGTGCCATAGGTAATGACCGCGTGGAATCCAACAAAAGGTTCTTACTTTTGGCACGGCCTTTGTGACAGATGGTAAAACTGTAAAATCTAAAAGCATGCTAATTTCTCATTGTCTTCTAACGACTCTCCTGCTTGATATTACGAGTTAGTTGAACTCTTATTTTGAGTATGTTGGATAAGTTGCGAGCTTTTGATGTAAGGATTTTTTAACTTTGGTTGAGATACGTTCAAATGTTAAAATCTGTCTGGTTTAATACTTTGACTAATTTTCTTTAATTGTATGTCTATTTCTTGGATTTTATTCACTGATATGATATTCCTCCCCCATAGGTGTTTGACTTCTTAGAGGACATCTCTGCCTGTTTAACAGACTTGGCAACGAAGGAACTCAGTGTGTTAAAAGACTTAAAGGTTTGGACATTTTTGGCTATTTGATGTGTCTTTTTTCATTTTTATTTATGTTTCTGATTGGTTTCAATTGGGCATAGAAAAAAGAAGAAGGAGACAGTCCGTTTGGGGTTGAGGATCTTTTGTACTATGTGAAGAGAATTGAAGAGAAACAGTTTGACCTAGACTTTGCAGCAGTAAGGCAATACTTTCCTGTTGATTTGGTTCTGGCTGGGATCTTTAAAATAACCCAAGACCTTTTTGGTAATGAAATCTATCATGATTGAATTTTGGATGTGCTTGTCATTGATTGTTTTTCCATGTTCACATCATTATTTGTAATGAAAATTCTTCCTCTTTAAATAGGCTTAAGATTTCAAGAAATTGCTGATGCTAGGGTTTGGCATGATGCTGTTCGTCTCTTCTCTGTTTTTGACTTGAACTCTGGCGACCTCATTGGTTATTTCTTCCTTGATTTATACGCAAGGTTCACTTAATATTTAGGATATTTCAATTGTTTAACTTGCGACTTCTGCTTTTGGAGAAGTGATATTTCATTAATGTGGCAGGGAAGGAAAATACGGTCATACGTGTGTGGTTGCTCTTCAAAATGGTGCTTCATTGCACAATGGTGCAAGACAGGTAGCTTTATCCCTTGGTTCCTAGTTCCTACTAATTTGATATGTGGAACTTTGGCAACTTAGAGTATAATCATCCGTGGTTCTGATGCTTTCACCATTAGGCTCCTTTCAGGAATCATCTACCAGAATACATCCTATCATTTCCTTGGGGCCTTATTGTTTTGACTATTTGAGCCACTGATTAAAATTTTAATACTAGCTAGTCTTCTCTTTAAAATTTTCATTACTTATGTTTGATCCTTTTACCTGAAAGAAGGCAATTCTTTGATGCATTGCTTGGAGTAAGCTCATAGAAGGCAAAGAGAACCTTGAAGACTTCAAAAGAGCGACTCACAAGGCATCATAAATTGTTCATGTTGTTGCAGTTGAATTCAATCTACATGCATAAATTGAACTTCCAGAATAGTAGTTGCTTATCGCTTGTAATCAGCAAAGCTTATCCTATTTTAGGAGACACTGAAAGATCTATTGAATTTCAAAATTTCTTAATCCTAATCTCTAAGTTATTATCCAAGGAGAGCACTGTTTATCATCACTAAAAGTTAGTGAAAGCAATTCTCTTCTTAGATGAGGTTAATAATTCTCCATCTTCCATAGAAATGATTTCTTTATAGTAAACACAAATATAGGAAAGCTAATGATTGGAAACTTACTGTTGATTTGTATGAGTAGATACCAGTGGCATTGCTTATATCTCAACTGCAAAAGGACAATGAAGGAGAAAGTTGTCTATTGAGATTTTCTGAAGTGGTTAATCTTTTCCATGAGTTTGGTCATGTGGTATGTCTTCCATCTGATGTTTTATTTGTATCTTGTTTCGGGTACTTTCATGAACAGTTGCTTTAGAAGTTTGTTTGTGTGATATTTCTGTGGCTTATGGTCTCTAAATAACTTTGCAATGAAAAACTCTTGAGCATGCAGGTCCAGCATGTATGCAACGATGCATCATTTTCCAGATTCTCTGGTTTGCGTGTAGATCCTGATTTTCTGGAGATTCCTGCTCTAGTCCTGGAAAATTGGTAAGCAACTTTTGTTATATTTTACCTTTTCTTGGTTATCCAGAATTCAGTTTTACCTTGCAATTTTGGAACTCTCCAGGTGTTACGAGAGCTACTCATTGAAGTTGATATCTGGTTTTCATCTGGTGAGGCATACTTCTGCCCTTTTTTACGGTAATGTTTGGATAAGGTTATGATCTTCCTTTCTTACCAATCAAGAAGAGGAAGATTGGGAGAGACAAGACACGATTCTTTGACTTTTCTCTTGCTAATTGTTACTGCTTATATGTGTTGCTATTTGTAATTTTCTGAAGACCTAAAACAATTCACATGTATTCAGTTAACTTCGTTTTTGCATTTTATTATAATTTCTTATGTTACTTCAGTCTTGATGAATATGCTGTGTACATCTATTGATCCGGTATATTATATGATGGTTGCTATTCTTTTGCATTACACAATTACTGTTCTTGTTTACTTTTATACCTCCCATCTTGCAGGATATCACCAAACCTATTGGGGAGGAAGTATGTAAATCGCTTAAAAGGTGGCGAAATTCCTTCTCTGCTCTTAAGCTGAAGCAGGAAATTCTTTATTGTAAGTATATTGATTTTTAAAGTCAGACTGTGGACCTTGTTGTTCATTCATAGATCTAAAGTGGAATCACTGAATCATCAATCGTGATGGTTATTCTGTGCATGACATTGTTTGCTCTTTTGAATTCACCCAGAAGGTTTATGTGTTTTCAGGTCTTTTTGATCAGATTGTACATTCTGCTGATAATGTTGACATTCTTGAGTTATACAAGCATCTTCACCCGAAGGTAAAAGAGCTTTCTCTGCAAGACCCTTGTAAGCTTATGTTCACTATAAATATTTGTTTGCCTTCTCAGGTCATGTTAGGGCTGCCAATCTTAGAAGGAACAAATCCAGCCTCATGTTTTCCACGGAGTGCCATTGGTTATGAAGCTGCTTGTTATAGTCGTATTTGGAGTGAGGTACCAAATCGCACAATCGTAATAATTTCCCTCTTACGTGCTCTAGGACACTACGATATACTTAAAAAGTTCCTTTTGAGCCTAAACTCGATTTTATGGGCTAAAACGATGCCCCTAAAAAATTTTGGACTTAGCTCATCGAGTCTTTTGGGCGGGTTACTTTGCTTAGCTGTACTCATTGCCTCATTTTCTAGTTGGTGAATCACCTCAGGTTAACTATGTCCTTCCAAGATCATCGTTACTTACTTAATGCTGTTCAGGTCTTTGCAACGGACATATTTGCCTCAAAATTCCATGATAATCTCTTGAACCACCAAGTCGGTATACAGTTCCGAAAGAAGGTAAACCAGTCACCAGTTTTTTTTTTTCATGTCTATGTCAATTCAAATTATGTTATAGTTCTCATAGATGTGGCTTTATGGTCATGATCTATTTTCTGATTAGTCTTAGCCACACTGAAATTTTGAGGCTTACCACAAACTTGATGGTCAAACAAAAATATTATGGCAGGTATTGGCCCCTGGAGGATCAAAGGAACCCATAGAAATTCTATCTGATTTTCTTGGAAGAGAACCATCCATTCAAGCTTTTATTGACAGCAAAGTTGAACATAGTTTATAAAAGAATTGGTTTAGTCGAAGTTAAAGACTCAAGTTGGGTCAAAACGTCCTTGCATTTTTGAGTGATAATTAAAGTAATCCATGTCTTTGTATATAAGCCTTTCATTGGCATCTGAAGTTATGATTAGCGGTCTTAGGAAGAACCTTTTGATATATATAAATAAGACATCGTAATTAATAATTTTCTAGGTATAGTGTTGTTGAGCGTGCAGGGTGCTTCTAACGTTCCATTTCTTGTGCCTTTATGCCTTCAATAGTTTGGTGCATAATCATTGTTCCTCTTCCCTTTAATAATTCCCTGTTCGTACATCCCTAACATTGTAATTTGTCATAAGCAACATAGTAAACATCAAACCAAAGATTCTGAGTGTCAGATTTGGCTGCTAATTGGGTTCATTACTTCTAATTTTAATACTCCTAAATGACCCACAAAGGCCGCAATGTTTAGGTCGCCGAGGATTCTCATGAATATGTCCCCCACCTAAGTTTCTTTGGTTGGAGGGGGCTCTTTCTTTAATAGTTATATTCATTTGGATACATAACTTGTAAATTATAAACTAAGTAAAAAATATTATTATGAACCACCCATTTTCACATCCTTGATGGATTGTTAAGGAGGATCCTAGCAACCACAGGATTGCAAATTACTGATTACAGGGGTTATGGAATGGAAGGAGAGGATGATCAGCTAACAAGTTAAGTGCTCATCAGAAAAGTTGGGTTTGCCAACGAATAATTCCCCTTCTTTTCACTTTATCTTATCCAACACAAGTGAAAACGACAACTGGGCTGGTGTCTTTGGGGCAACTGTTGATCAAATGAAAGTTCCAGACAACATTTTTTTATTTTTTTGTAACCCCACGTGTTGCTGCTCCTGATGGCTCTTGTTTCTAATTTGAAAGCAACTTTTTGATCTTACTTGTTGACAATAAGGTAAAGGTGGCTCGAGTTAAAGGCACCGGATCCTTTTCATCACTTATTTCAACCGCTTTCAGTCACAAAATGACATGATTTTAGGTTTGTTTATATGTAAAACGATATTGTTTTAGAGCATAAACAAAAGTGAAACCAAACAGTCATTCAATTAAATGACACAAAGGATTAATATTTTCTTAGGGCGGCCAAGTCTCTTAGGTTTTAGATTTTTAGATTCTACTAAAATTAATTATAGTTTAATTCTACTTTGAAAATGAATTTGCCATCGATTATATTAAATATTTTTTTAAAATTAAGTAATTTTAAATTATTATTTTATTTAAAAATTTATTTACTGGATTCCTTATAATTTCACCTTATTTTGTTGTTTTTTTTAAATAAAAAATATCCCTTTGGGGTCCAATTCAATTACGGGCTTAACAATAATCGGAACATTTATATTCTCACGTCTTTAACATGAATAGTCTTTATTCCTGGTGCAACTAGAACGATGTCGTTTGAGAGCAAGACTTCATTGCTTAGCTGCTACCAATTCAAATCAGAAATGGTTGGTTGTTTCCAATTCCTTTCCTTAGCATGACTGAGCTCTCAAAGACAAAACAGAGAGGGGCCAGTGAGGTTAGAAACAATGGAGTATTTAAGTGCATATGGGAAGACTCAGTCTTCATATTACTGCCAGTAGACAGAAGCTAACTATTGGAAGAGAGATAATATTAGAAGAGATTTTAATTTTCCTGGTCAACAAACAACAACGTGAAAACTAAGGGGAGCAATAGTTTGAATGTCTCCGACATGACCAAGTAAGTACACCGTGGGACTTTGTTTACTTTTTCAACTTCATCTATATCTGGGTTTTGCTTTTTCTTTGCATAAGGCTTGAAGCTTTCTATTGTGCATGTGCTTCTTACGATCTTTTGATAGGTTGTGGTAGTTCTATTTGGAAAGTTTGTAGTGATCGTTGAATTTGGTTCAGGGGATTCGACAGATGAGAAGCTTGTTATGAGGGTCTTGGTGGTGGAAAAACAAGAGAATGAAAAAGGTCTGATCTTGTATCTTAACTGAGTTTTAGATTCTTTTTTGTCTTTTAATTTTAGCCGAAAAGATAGTATTTTTTTTAATCGAGTTCTTGGTGGTTGGTGAAGCGAGAAAGGTCGCCTTCATTCGAATTTTGTGTATGATGAGGTAGATTTTGGCCAGCTTCTTTCTTCTGTTGTCTTGTGGAAGTTTAAATGTTGATGCAGGGTCTGGCTTCTTTGTTGAGCTTATAATGTTGTGTTCATGTTTATGCGTATCTTGATGTGGGGTTTCTGATTCTGGAAGAGGCAGTCTTCAGTTCAATTTTGTGGGTTCTGATTATTGTTGGACTGACTTTAAGAAGATTAGAGATTTATTTTAATAATTGTTCGATTCTTTTTGGCGGCATTTTGTTGCTAGTTATTTAAACTATGCTCAAACAGATACTCAGCAAACTTCCACGAAAGTCGTCTAAATCGACTGAAAACAATCTTCATGGTGGAAAATCTACCACCAATGTAAGTTATGTTATTGGCTCAAGAAGCTGTGATTTAGGGGGCAACAAGTCTGGGAATTTGAATAATGCGCCTGCAGCAGCAAATAATTCTGCTTTACATGTGGGGAAAAACAGTGGTAGCAAGATTCAGCATGGTGTGAACTTGAAGGAGAATGGGAACTTGGGGTTGTCTTCATATGAGGGCTTGCCTGGATTCAGAGATGTTCCGAACTCTGAGAAGCAGAATTTGTTTATGAAAAAACTGAACTTGTGCTGTGTCGTATTTGATTTCATTGATCCAACAAAGAACCTCAAAGAAAAGGAGATCAAGCGGCAGACACTGTTGGAGCTGGTGGATTATGTTAGTGGGAAGTTTTCTGAAATTGTAATGCAGGATTTAATAAAAATGGTGTCTGCAAATTTATTTAGGACGCCCACTGCTCAACCACATGAAAGCAAAGTTGTAGATGGTGTTGATTTGGAGGAAGAAGAACCTTCTATGGATCCTGCATGGCCTCACTTACAACTTGTATATGAGTTCTTCTTAAGGTTTGTGGTATCATCCGAGACAGATGCAAAATTGGCCAAAAGATATATAGATCAGTCTTTCATCCTCAAATTGCTTGACTTATTTGACTCTGAAGATCCAAGAGAAAGGGAATACTTGAAGACAATACTTCACCGCATCTATGGAAAATTTATGGTACATCGTTCATTCATCAGGAAAGCTATAAATAACATCTTTTATCAGTTTATTTTTGAGACTGAGAAGCACAATGGAATTGCTGAACTTTTAGAAATTTTAGGTAGTATCATTAATGGTTTTGCTCTGCCACTCAAAGAAGAACATAAAATGTTCCTTGTGCGTGCACTAATACCTTTGCATAAGCCACGATGCTTGGCAATGTACTGTCAGCCATTATCTTACTGTATCACGCAATTTGTGGAGAAAGACTGCAAGCTTGCTGATACTGTAATCAGGGGTTTATTAAAGTACTGGCCTGTCACTAATAGTTCAAAGGAAGTCATATTTCTGAATGAGCTGGAAGAAGTTCTTGAAACAACTCAGCTGTCAGAATTCCAACGCTGTATGATGCCCCTCTTTCAGCAAATAGCTAGGTGTATCAACAGCCCACACTTTCAGGTAACATGTTGCATGATATTTGATTTTAAGTTCTTCTTGTTCATTTGTCTTCCTTTTGTCATATGCTTCAACTAATTGACCAAAGCATAAACTCCTGTTATATATACTTCAAGCTGCAATATAAATTTTTAAGATTGATTCCCTCAACAATCATGAGGCATATCGATATTTGTCAATCAGTTTGTCAATAAAGTGCTTTTTTCTTTGCTCTTACTTCTTTGGTAGCAACTCCAAGTTTGACGGTAATGTTCCAATATAAGGACATTTTCCATAACCATCTTATTCTTGTGTATTTCTCTTAGAACTTTCAGAATTTACCATTAGCTTTGGGAGTTTTTGACCCATGACTTGTCTTCGAGGTCACCAGAAACAACCTTTTCAAAAAGATTTGACCTATTTCTCTTACTAACTTCTTTCATTTGTCCTTCTTCCTAGAAAATATTGAACCAGAAAGAGGTGAAATTTCTTGATGCTCGTTTCTCTTATGGTGACACAAAATCTATGTGGTTCTTTACACTGGGCCATTGATGGGAATAAACTTTAGTCAATTCATTTGCAATATACTATTGGTTCAGTTCTCTGTATATAGCACTAGGTTTTTATTCTACTTGTTTTCCACATAATAAACTGCTACTCTCAGATATTGAGTTGTGGTCTTGTTTTTAAGATTGATAATGGATCAACAAAACTATGTCTACCTTTAGCTCTATCCCATCATCATTAGCTTCCAATGGTGTGGTATTTCAGGTGGCTGAGAGAGCGCTGTTTTTGTGGAACAATGATGCCATTGAGAACTTGATCATACAAAACCGCAAGGCTATATTGCCAATTATCTTCCCTGCTCTGGAAAAAAATTCTAGAAATCACTGGAATCAAGCAGTTCGTAGCTTGACTTTGAATGTTCGCAAGATTTTCGAGGATCTTGATGCTGATCTTTTCAATGAATGCTTTCATAAGTTTCAAGAAGATGAAATAAAGGAAAATGAGAAGAAAGTGAGACGTGAAGCGATATGGAAACGTTTAGATGAGCTTGCTGCTGGAAAATCGGCACGTAGAAATTAGTTATTCTGTGAAGGACTACGTCTTGACCACAGAAGTAGAGGTAACTCTTGTTGTATGGCAAACTGTCAATTATTTGATTGACATGGGATTCATTATATGCATTATGGTTTTCCGGAGGTCAGATGTTCCCGAACAATCAAATTTCCTATTGCTGCAAGGTGCACTTGGTCCTTGCCAAACCCTATAAGATATTGCTTTGTTGAGTTTTTAAAAGCTAGTCTTTTACATTGCATGCAAAAAGTAGTAGGAGAAGCAAGACCAGTAAAAATTTATGAAAATGTAATAGTGGATGGCTAGTTGCTTTGCACTAGTGGCCTTCAGGGTTTAGATTGTAGCCCTTAAATCAACAAAAAGAAGCATCTTTTCCATCTACTTTTGAGGTGAAATTAGAGCTCTTGTGCTCACTAATCTCCCATTTACTTAAAACACAGTAGCATACCAATTACTGTCTTTTTGGTTTCAACTCCTTTGAAGTTCCCATTTGACGATGAGAATTCATAGGTTTTTTTCCTTTACTTGCCTGTAACTGAAAACCAGAAGAAAGCAATGACTATTTAATTTTAGTACGGCTAAAATGAACTTTAGCAAGCCAACCTGTTCTTGATGCTAATCAGAGCTTCCAAAATTATGCTCGGAACACAGAAAAGTTGCCAAGAAAGCAAGTTTCATGCGTCCAAGATACAGATGGGGCACATCCATTTCTAAGTCGTGATTCTCACACCTACCCTCCAGTCTTCAATCTTGGTGTGTGTGTGTGTGTCATATTTTTGTAACTAATATAGAAATTGGAAGAAAAAGAAAATTTGTGATTCAAATTGACTCAAGTAAAATCAACCACGAATCAGAAAGATAATTATATAAAAACATGTTGGTGTGAAAAATGAAAACGACTCGCCCGATTGAGATAAATGGTGACGTTTTGGATCAAGTTTGGTGGTGAATCTATGTGTTAAAAAAACGGGGTCAAATTTACTTTGAACGTAAAGTTTTTATGGAAAATCTTTATACTACAATAAACTCTTATCTTCTCTGTCTCACTCTCTTTTCTTTTCTAGTTTCTTTTACCAAAGCAATAGGAAAAATTGTTACTTTGAAGCTCTGCTTCCCTTTGAAGTCACTGCTTCATGTGAGTATCAAAACATTATTTGTTTTCCTTCTCTTTTTATCATCTGGGTTTGCTTCATTTTGAATCGCTTTTGTTTTGCACAGTTCTGTTCTCCACTTAGATTTTTTCTTTCTCTGTTTGGGCTCTTTTTCCCGTGTTCTGTTGGGTGTTGGATTTCGTTTACTAATGTTGTTTCGTTGATTTGGATGGAACCCATATTCTATTAGCATCTGTTTCTCCATTCGCGAGCCCAGCGAGGAACTTCTGGTGCATATGATTTGTATGGGAAGTTCGATGCTTTTGCTTTTTCGGTTTCTGCATCTGGGTTGTTCAATTTAAAGTTAAAAAGGTGCTCGCTTTACGATGTTGGGTGTCTTATAGATGGATAGAAGAGAAGTATGTAATTACGCTCATGCGTTTTTTTCAAAACGAGAGGCCTCGTTTGATGCTTTCTGGGTTTCTGTTCGTTTCTGTAAAGGAGTGATTTTCCGTTCCTTTGACATCAATTTGTTGCATCAGTTGATTTGATGTGGAATTTTTTCATTCGTTTCTGTCCTGTGATTGATAAGTGGAGACATTTTCCCTGTGATGATTAAATTCTGTCGGAGAGGAATCTTGATCCCAGGACAATTTATCAGGAATCGTGATCCTTGTATGTAATTATTGAGTCATGATCAAACAAATACTAGGTAGGCTTCCTCGGAAGCCTTCTAAAACATTGGACAATCGTGAATATGGGGGTTCATCTATTCCTTCGTCAAATACTTCTACTAGAGGCGATGATTTTAGTAGTAGTAGGTCCAATAGTTCTCCACCTGGCCCTGATTCTACTCCACAAACAGGCTATAATCATGGAAATAAGCCTAACCAGGTTACAAATTTGAAAGTGAATGGAAATTCAGCAGCTGCTCCCTATGGAATATTGCCAGGATTTAGGGATGTTTCAAGCTCTGAGAAACAGAATTTGTTCGTCAGAAAGCTCAATTTGTGTTGTGTGATCTTTGATTTCACTGACCCCAGTAAGAATTTGAAAGAAAAAGATATCAAAAGGCAGACATTGATTGAGCTGGTGGATTATGTTACTTCGGTGAATGCGAAATTCACTGAAACTGCCATTCAAGAGGCTGTAAAGATGGTGTCTATGAATTTGTTCAGATCATTTACACCACAACCCCGAGAAAACAAGGTTTTAGAAGCCTTTGATTTGGAAGAAGAGGAGCCCTCAATGGACCCAGCTTGGTCTCACTTGCAAATTGTATATGAATTCCTTTTGAGATGTGTTGCATCTCCTGAAACTGAAGCAAAGTTGGCTAAGAGGTACATTGATCACTCTTTTGTCCTCAAGTTGTTAGATCTCTTTGATTCTGAGGATCCAAGGGAGAGAGAGTATCTAAAAACTATTCTACATCGCATTTATGGGAAGTTTATGGTGCATCGCCCTTTCATCCGGAAAGCTATCAACAACATCTTCTTCTGCTTTATTTTTGAAACTGAAAAATTCAATGGGATTGCCGAACTTCTTGAGGTTTTAGGCAGTATAATAAATGGCTTTGCATTGCCACTAAAAGAAGAACACAAGTTATTTCTTATTCGAACATTGATTCCTCTGCACAAACCGAAGTGCCTGCCTATGTATCATCAGCAGTTATCTTACTGCATCACACAGTTTGTGGAGAAAGACTGTAAGCTTGCTGATACTGTTATAATGGGGCTGTTGAAATCCTGGCCTATTACTAATAGCTCAAAGGAGGTCATGTTCCTAAGTGAGCTGGAGGAAGTGTTGGAGGCAACTCAACCAGCAGAATTTCAGAGGTGTATGATGCCTCTGTTTCGTCAAATAGCACGCTGTCTGAACAGTTCACACTTTCAGGTAATGAACAATTGAATGCTTGTCCTTCTCCAGCTGACTATTCTCTCTCACTATGTAGGAATCAAATTATTTTGGTGAATCATGCATTAAATGGTTCTATTTACTCGCTTTTTATTTGAAATACAGACAGCTCAGCTTTTTCGAAAAGTGTTTTTTGCATTAGCTTTAGAAACTTATTTTGTTTCCTGGTTTTCTCTCCCTCATGGCTATTACTTCTTATACTGATATGTGCCATCACGTACTCTTCTCACATCTTGTGTCACTGATGTGCAAGCATGGAGTACCTGCTTTTATGCTAGGAGTAGCTTGATGTTGAGTATTGTTGCAATTACCAGGTGGCGGGGTCAGAATGGATAATTTAGCAGCGAAAGAATTTGATATTTAAGAATGAATGAACACCTAAGAAACTCCCAGGCAGGTGGTGGACACAGGGATTTGATATAACTGGTCCTAAACATGTATCTTGAGCTCTGGAGTAGGGTTCATTTCTCTTTATCACTGTATGATATTTACTGTTGCAGCTTTTAGTTTTATGCTATTTAAGCAGTTGTGACTTGGGACAGCAGAGATGTCCAAATGTGATGGTCTTTCTTAGGGATTGTGTTAGTTTTAGTTGAATATATCTTATTGTTTTGTTGGCAGTTCGCATTCTAATCTGAAATGTGGTAGGATCTTCCAATTTACATAATTTTTACTGGTTATGATAGCTGTCAGTGGCAGGCAGGTTTAATTTTAACATGTTGGTGTGCTGGCTTTGTTTTTTGACTAGAATTTACTGTTTTCTCTTTCTTTTTGGTGATTAGAAAGCATAGGCAAGGCAGCACCATGTCCAAGCTGCTTCTGAAGATTTATGCTTTTTACATTTTTACGTTTTTATTTTTCTTTTTCGTTGCTACTGGTTGATCATGTAAACTGCAGCATAGTTCTAATTCGTGCCTCTGCAGGTGGCAGAAAGGGCTTTGTACTTGTGGAACAATGATCACATTGATAATTTAATCAGGCAGAACCACAAAGTTATACTGCCCATTATTTTCCCTGCACTGGAGAAAAATGGATGCCACCACTGGAGTAAGATTGTACAGAACTTGACTGCTAACGTCCGCAAGATCTTTGCAGATATTGATCCTGAGCAGTTTGAGGAATGCCTGCACCAGTTTGAAGAAAATGAAGCGAAGGCAGAAGAAATGAAACAGAAACACGAAGCCACATGGAAGCACTTGGAAGAGATTGCTACAACAAAAGCTGCGAATTGATCTGCAAACTGCTCGATGATTTTAGTGGTATAAGAGGCTCGCATTTGATGGGTTCACTTTCTATATTGGTGTACTCTTTAATTTTTTCCAGATTTTTGTTTTACCGAAATGGGGATTGCCGCTGAGGTACTCTTACCAGCCATTTACAGCCATTTATCTTTCTCGTACGAGCAAGCTATTAGTCATAGGTAATCATTCAGTTTCTTGTTTAGTTGTTAAATTGTTGAATCATTCCATAAAATTATGTATAATATATGTTCTCATGCAACTTTGAAACCTTCTATTAGTTGAATTTCTTACTTTACAGACTTTAATTGTATGAGAATGTTGTGTTGTGGAATCAGTGTAGGATGTATAGACGGAAGGATGGTATTTGTGTTGTGGAATCAACGTATAAAACTGTTGTCAGTTTTATTGAGCTGACGTAATTTTGGTTCACTCATTTCGTATCAATTCAGTTCCGAAATGTTTGGAATTTCGCTGGCCCTTGGTGAAATTGATCTCACAGGTCCTTGTCAGAAGACAAGGTAAAAATAAGGGTGCTAATGAATGGAAAATATATAAATATATAAACTTCAAAAACATATTTTTATTATTAAAATTTAATATTTATGCATAAGTAATTCAAGTCATAAGTTTATATATTCAACAAAATATTAAACAGTCGTAGCAACATCTAAAAATATTTTGTAAATGTTAGCAATAATAAAATCACAAAAAATAATAACAATAATAGCAAATTAGTAATTGCACTAACAAATATTAAGAGAATTGTACTAACAAGTATACAGATGATTATGAAAAATAATTTCTCTGTATATTTCTAAATGCAAAATCGTACAAAGATCAATATTGGCCAATTTATTTTTCTCGATACATAAAATAGCTAAATCATTCAATCTTTCTTGTAACTTTGATGACCTCAAATAGGTTTTCAATAATTTTTAACTTTAAAAAAATTCTTTTAACTGATATTGTAGTCACAAGTATAATCAATAGAATTTGATAAGTAATTGAAACATTTGGATAACAATTTGTACTTTAATAAATTCAAAAATTTCAACAAATGATATTAACTCAATTGACAAAGTCATTTGCAACATTTTTAACTGAAAAAAAAGATAGTCTAAATCCACGTATGATACATTATCATGAGAAAATTTGGTTGTAAAATTACTGTAATATTCTCTTAATTCATTATCATCTAACGACCTCAACTTTTTTGAATCAAATAAGAATTTAAAAAAATTTTTAAATATCGTTAATTATTTAAATTTATTCTTCAACAAAGCAATTATCGCATCTACAACAACTAGAAGTGCTAAAAGAGAGGTGAGCCATTATATATGACAGATAAAGATATGATAAAGCAAGGGATGTACAATTTCTTTTAAGTATCAAAAATTACGAAAATGTCATAATAATTATCTTTTTTTTTCAATTTTCGAGTATATACTTTTAGATAAATGCTCATCCATTCTAATATAGTTACCGGTGGAGTCCACCACAACTTAGTTCTAGATGAGATCTTATCTTATTCATTTAAAAGTTTAATTTTTTTTAAAAAATTCATCTTTCAAAAAATTATCATGCTCACATGAGAGTCATCGAAACTTTTTATTGAAAGATGGAGTTTAAACGAAAAGTCAAATATAGAAATTCCAATTATGTATTAGGATCAAATATTATTATATTGATAAAATATATCATTGTTAATAAAGATGTTTGCATATATCCCTAATAAATTGATCTCAAAATTTTCTTTTTTTTCAGGTCTAATAAATTGATCTCAAATTTTTTTTTAACTTGCTTAAATGTGCACTTTCGAAATAAATGCAAATAAAAAATAAAAGAGAAATATAAAAAGAACATGTTATTTTGTTCTCCTTAACAAGATTGAAATGAGATCGTTAGACCGCCCAATTGATACTTAAAAACAAACACCTCTTTAGCTCTATTCAACAAAGATTGAAATTTAGAGTAAAAAACTCAATTACAAATTTTTTCTTTTCAGTTTCTACAAGGTAAAGTGCCAATAAATCTTTTGGTATATATAAATATTTTGAAGTAAATTCCCCTTTTAATAAATATATTTATTAACTTTTAAAATTTTTATTCTTTTAATAAATAGATTTATTGAATTTTAATATTAAACTCTTTTAATGAGTGAACCTTCTAAACTTTAAGCATTAGGCAAGTGCCCTTCTTACCCTTGCTCAAGGTCGGCACTGTATCGACTCATTTGCAACTGAATTCCTTAGCATATACATTAAAGCTTCTTTTTATCAAGATTTCAAAAATTCTCGTATTTTATATTTATACCAAAGTAATCTTTGTAGCAAATTAGAATGACATACTAATTATGTTAAAGAAATGCAATTATAAAATTATGACATACTTTATATTTTCATAGTTCTAAATAAATATATCTTTAAATTCGAAGTATAATTAAGTCGATATTAAATTAAAGTTAATTTATAGCATACAAAATAAATGCACCGAAAAATATTATTTGTAAAAAATTGAGATACAATATAATAAATGTAGACATACAATATAACTATTCTAAATAAAAATGTTATAAATAAATATAATTTAAAGTGTAACATAAAAAAATTCTTCTAAGAAATTTATCAATATTTATTAAATATATGTATTAATGATAAAATTATGAGTTGATTGCAAAAAAACACTCAAACTTTGCTCAATTTTGTATTTATAGCCTGAACTTTAAAAAGTGACAATAAAAATACTCAAACTTTCAAATTTTTTCAATTCTAGCCTGACGTTGGTCTTTCCGTTAAGTTTGCTGACGTGGTTTGTCACGTATTTCAGAAACCTTAACTATTAACACAAGTCAGTTAGATTTAACACAAAGTAAAGATTAATTGAATGACATCGTTTAATCACATAACTAAAACGACGTCATTAAAAATGGAATTTCTGTAACATCCCGTTTCCATGTAACGGGTTAAACCCTAGAAACGGGTACAAGTGAGGTCAATTAGTGAAAGTAGGACAACACATCTCAGGCTCATGCATTAGTGAACAGTGATTGTTGTACATGAAAAATGTTTGTACATACATTCATGACGTTTTCCCGGTATAAGTGTGAATAAGTGTGATTTTTGAAAAATAGGCTTTGTGAGTGATAATTTGAATTGGAGAGGATTATTAGGGTTTTTATATTTT
>JANQAP020000068.1:7282127-7295084 GCA_026874005.2 Erythroxylum coriaceum
AACTACTTGTTCTATTAAAAATTTTAGAGAACAAATAAAATTAAACTATTAAGAAATTATATTCAATTTAATAATGATAATAATATACTTTTTTCAAAGCTTTAAATTATATTAAATAGAAACCAAGATATTCATTCTTTTATGTTTCAATATATTTTTTTAGAGATGGCAATGAGTTGAGCTAGGCCAGGGGCTGACCTCATATTTTTTAAAAAAAATTTAACAAAACAACGTCTTTTGTGTCTTTATATCAGGCCATGAGCCGGGCCATATTTGTCATCCCTAATTTCTTATCTTGTAATAGATGAATTCAAATATGCTCCAATTCCTTTCACACCCTATTTCACTTACAGATTGATTCAAATTGCAATCCTTTACAATTTAGGAACATCATTTCCGAATTGGTTCTACTAAGTAATTATAAGATAATGAAAGTAACATTATAAACAAACTAAAATAATGATTAATTTTTAACAAGTAACACAAGTGAAATATATAGTTAGATTAAGGTTATCTCTTTGACAAATAGCAAAGGGCATCCCAAAATCAACAGAAGTTTCCTTATAAACATTTATTTATAAGCTTAAGAGATCTTGCATCATCTCATGAGCAATAATTATTGTAATAATTAATAGCATTTTCCTATTAACTCCATGTTTCTTTATAAAACTTAGTCTAAAATATAAACTAGGATTCAAAAATACCATAATTGTAAACAATGGAGAGTAAAGTTATCTTTTGTATCTCTCATTGATGACTACAAGATAAACTGTGTATAAAGAAGGCCTATTTTCGAGATTGGACTTTGATTTCTTCCTTCGACCTCCATGCATCATAAAAATAACTCATTGTTCTCTTCTCATCATTATCATCCAAACAAAATACTCTCACCAAAGATTCACAAACTCGAATGATAAATTGATATTGGAACTAAAATTCATGATCTTCAAGTATAATTCTTAAAACTTCCAATCCAACATTATACCTAATATGTTGAGATGCAACTCACTTATCACTTGTAAACATTTGTCTTTTTTCATCAGAACAAAATATTCAAGTGATAAGAAATTAGTTACATAATAGCATAACAATATAAATTCCTACCATCGGTGAAACTCTTCTCATTAAATTCAGAACCTATGAACAATTATAAATGAACTTGGTCACTTTCTTTGCTTTCTAAACAATCACATCAATAATAGAAAAATATCTAGCATCTCTGATATTTTTTTAACATCAGATCAATGCAATATGCAGCACAAGGAGTCTAATAAAAAGAATTATATCTGCTTTGCAATCTTCTTACAACAGCTTTGTAAGCATAATCATTATCTGTAATGAATTAAACAATATTTTTGGGCTCAACTCCATTCACAACTTCATTAAATATATGAAACAAAGTATCAACATTTCTAAAAAGCCAGATGCATCAATGGACGTAAAAAACAGTCCTCTTTCATCCAAATAACTATTTATTTCATAAACAAAGTTGCTCAGAAGTTTACCTTTATAACCATCAATTGAAGGAGCTTTATAACCTGGACAGTAAGAGAGAATAACATCCACTATAGGCTGGTAATAATAAGACTGCACAGTATGGAATGATATACCTGAATCATACCACCTCCATCTAGCCACTGTTATGTCTACATTATGAGCCGCTTCTTTAGAATATAACGCACTACAAATTGACGGCGGAGCTTTAAAAGTGATTCTTGAAGCAAAAAAGTTAGACACTTGATTTCTTCTTTTCCTCAAATTAGGTGCAATATTCCTTTCTTGTTATATAGGAACAACTTTCAACATCCCCACTATCACCTTAACCATCGTAAAAGAAACTCTCACTACTAATTTTATAGTTCAGTATTTACCTTCTATCTTTATCATATTGACAATCCTTAAACAAAGTCTCCATTTGTTATTTCATATTATGACTCACTTTCTTACAAGGCTCTACATCACCTTTGATATCAGCCAAATGCTTCTTTAATTTGGTGATTCCCCACCTTTTAAATGTTTATTGCAATACAAACAAATGATATGATTCTTCATTCCAGGAGCTAATCTAATATGAGACCAAATTGAATCATCAAATCTTTTTAAACCTAAAGCGACTAAATTATCTGGAGTACTTAAAGTTTACTCCATTTATCTATAAAAATAAATGTAATTGAATAAGTATAATAAAATTAACAAATAACACATGCATCTCTTAATTGTAAAGCAGTAAATAAACATAAGTCATCAAGTAAATAATCAAATTATCACATCCCAAACATGTATCACACAGTTATCCATGACATCATTATAAAATACAACATACAACTAAGAGTTGTGGATACAAATAACCAACATATAACTCTCTTTTAATGTATATATGTTAGTACTCATTGACTAATAATAAGTATCCAAGCAAAATTATCACTAATTATCTTAATTTAAGTGAAATAAAGTATCATATAATAACTAACTTTTAATGTCAAATTCTTCTATTTTATGAGAGACCTCAACTCTAGCTAAGAACTTTCAACTTTTAAAAAGTGCAAAAGAAATAAAATATTAAAAAATATCTTAAAGAATTCTAAAACTCTATAAAAATTTACGTTTAAATTAAATCTCTTCATAAACTCTCATAGCAGAAACCAAATATACTGAATATTCAAATAAAATCAATAATTAAAAGAATGACTAAACAAATATGAAGTAAGAGGCACCGGCACAACAAGCTAGACCATTGGAGAGGAGAGGCACGATAGAGGAGAGCGACGACACGGTAAGATGGCAATGTGAGAGGGAGAACACACGGCAGAGCTCCAGGCAATCGTGCGCATCAGTAGAAGAAAAGAGGAGATGAGCTAAGGCCCAAGTGACATCTTGAGGACTGAAGAGTGAAGACTGAAGCTTCTTCTAAAAGGAAACCCTAAGTTTTTTTTTAATTTTCAATCGCCCAAATTTTCCTATTTTACATTTTCATCCTAGTATTTAATTTTTTTTAAATTTTCAATCACCAATTTTTCCTATTTTACATTTTTATGTTAGTCTCAACTCAATTTTTTGAGTAATGAGTACTAGTTAGTACTAACCAGTACTAGCCGATTCTAACCAAGACTGATACCATACCAATATATATTGTACCATTTTTCGGACATTATTAAAAACTTTGTGCATAAGGCCAGATTTGACTCATGCAAGTGGCCGATACTAGCCGGTATCAGCCACTACCAAAGATTGATTCGATACCAGTAAACATTGTACCATTTTTCGGACATTACCGAAGACTTTGTGTATAAGGCCAGCGTTGACTCATGCAAGTGTCATCAATTATTGGGGACAGTAGCCGTTACAAAATCGCTATTACAAGACTAAATTTGTCTGTCCTATTCACTATCTCATTGGTCGAAATTCAAATTTGTGGGACCTAACTGATTAAGCTAATGTAATAAAAGTTGCAAGAGATTGTCTCTCGCCTGCTTGACATGTATATTCATTATCAAAATCAAAGCAAATTAAAGAAAGGAAAGAAAAGGAACTAGACGTTAGAGTCTTTGAACCTTCCTTGAGCGGCCCTACCCACAACGTGGAGAGAAACTGCTCATGAAAAAGATTGGATCTTGCAAGAAGAGAAACGTTCCGGGAGTACAAAAGCAATACACAAGTTAAGAAGAGCAACAAAAGCTGCTTTTCAAAGGCAAAGAAAAACGTCTGCACATAAAAGTTCCTCCATTTTTCCGCAAATATCCCAGTTCAGATTCTCTGTGTCTCTTGCCTGGACATGGAATGGTCCGATTGAGGCAGGAGCCAGAGATTCATGCTTGAGAGTGAAAAGGGTCACTGAATCTTTTAAGTGGTTCTTCATAAGAGTATCCCAGATGTTGTGATGAACCTATACTAACGTAAGATATTGCTGCTACTTCTATTTTCAACCAAAGAACATCAACTGAAGAGAAAAGGGTTCTAAAGAGACGATCTTTTGGACATTCGCTGTTTTTTCCTGTATAAAGCACTAAAAAATGGGCGAACCAGCTTGTCTTCGGAGATCTTTCTCTCATCCATCAAGCGCGTCTCGTGAAGCCAAAGAGGTCAGTGCATAACACTTTCTTGCCTCCTGTTCTGATCTTTCGATCTTCAATTGATAGGTATTTGACGCTCTCTTCCTCGAGCTTCCAACTTCGGTGGTTTCACCTTTATGGCTTTTTAAGCTACTCGGACAATCTCTAAAAACAAAAGCTTGGGTTTCTTTTCATAACTTTTGAGTTCTTGATTATGCCCACTGCTCTTGTAGCGCGCTGACCTCCATTTAGCTTCAGTTTCTCCCAAGAATCGTTAATATAAATAGATGACTCTTTGGGTCTTCTTGTGATTTGCAGGTTCTAATGTTTCCCTTTAACATGGTTTCTTGGAAAATGATCTACATTTTGGAAAATTCCATGGCTTCATAATTTGTTAAAAGAAGTGCTTAGCTTATCTTGCTAGTTAATTGTTCCAACACTACAGTGAGGATCAATTTGATCAGGTTTTAATTGGTAATTTTTGTGTCTAAAGCACGATTACATACAAGCTTTCAATTTCATATTTCAGTTGTGTTTATTTTTAATTCTTATATGGACGATCAACTCGTATCCAAGTATGGAACGAATTGTCATTAGTTTCTTGTTTAGATTCTGATATTATTCAAAATTAATGAAGTCTCTAAGCCAATACCTTTAAATCACAGGGTGATCCACTTCGAGCTTTAACTGAATCAATCTCATTTGGGAGATTTATGTCGGAATCTTTGGCTTGGGAGAAATGGTCGACTTTCTCTCACAACCGCTATTTAGAAGAAGTTGAGCAGTTTTCCAAGCCAGGATCTGTTGCTCAGATGAAAGCTTATTTTGAAGCCCATTACAAAATGAGGGCTGCCATGAAAGCTTCAACCTTGCTAGAGCAACCAAATGTTGTGGCTAATAATGTATCTGAAGCAGAGCCAACAAGCACAGGCCACAACGATTCGGCTTCAGATAATGAATCTGCTAAAGCAACCAGTTGTAATGAACAGCAAGATACAAGTCTCATTGAAGCAAATTGTCCAAATAGTCAAAGGGTCAATGCAGAAAATGAGCAGATCGAAAGAAGTGAAAAGTGTGTAGAACAAAATGGTGTGGTAGCAAGTCCTACTGAAGTAAAGAAAAAAAACCAGCTTGAGATAGCTCAAAACAGTGACAAGATCACGCCGACATCAGAATACAAATTGCCTGAAAAGGTAAGATCTTGATGTCAGCATATTTTGCTCAAATATTTTGTTAAAAATCTTTTTTATTACCCTTCTATTCAGAAAACTGCTGAGAAGGAGAATCTGGCAGCGGTGCCAACAAATAAGAGACGAATGAATTCTTCAGGGAAGTCATCCAACCATAGTAAAGCATCCAAGTTGCCAAAGCCGTCCACCAGCCACGTCAGTTCTCTGCAGCCAAGAGTTGGAGAAATTGTGTCTCAAAGCAGTAAGAAGTCCGCTGGAGACTTGTTTCACAAAAAGGGAGCGACTCCAACATCTGTTCATATGTCCATCAATTTTGGTTCAAGTTCAGGACAAAACAGAAAAAGTTCTCTCAGAATGTCAAGAGAAAGTAGAAGTACTCAACAAAATTCAACTAAGGTAACTGCGTTAAATCTGTCTGTCACATACACACACGCGCGCATAACACAAAAACAGTCTCCTGGATCAGTTACTATCACCTGAAAATTGTCAATTTATGTACTAACTTGCACAATAGCAGACATCTGTTTCTGAGGTATCAAAGATTATTCCTTCAGCAGTTCGGCCATCAGAAGACAGAAGGTACTTTTTTTGCTACAATTATAGGTGGTTAAGGCTATCTCAGATTATGCATCACCTGACATATATGAACCATCTTGCAGAAAGAAGTCACTACTCAATAAATCAGTTTCGGCAGCTACTCTAGCAAGCACCATCTTGCAGGCCCTTGGTGGAGAGTAAGAACTTGGTTATGATTTCCTTGTTGGTTAAAATTTATGTTATACATTGTACTGAGATTTTGAAAACATGATTATGTAATCATTTACACACATACACACTCGTTTAGATATATAAAGTACAAAGTAGTTTTGGTTGGAGAAGCTTAAAATCCATATTTCAGATGTTTCTTTTCCTTAAAACTACTTACTTATATTGCAGCCGCATCAAATCACCTAGTGCAAGTGGCAGCAAAACAAGTGGAAGCAAAACTCCACTTACACTTTCCCCTTTCAACTTGAGATGTGAAGAAAGAGCAGCTAGACGTAAAGAGGCAAGATGGGCTCTGTAATTCTTTAAATCGTTCCTTCTGTATAAACATGGGATGATCTTAATGCGTTGTTTTCGTATGCTAGTTCTTTAAAAAGCTGGAAGAGAAAAACAATGCAAGGGAAGCAGAGCAAATGAACCCCCAAGTAAGATTGAAGTTTGATTCTTATACAATAATCGTAATGATATGATGAGGCGATGCCTTAGAATGCTGAAAATCGTAGAGGTCCCATATCTTCTCTTGATAGTATCAGAAGTAATCAGATAGGAGCAAAGAGTTTGCATGAAATCTACATACTGATATAACACTTGAGAACATTATGTCACTAACAGCAAAAATCGTGTTTTTGTTACTTGTTTGATGAGTCTATGTGGAATAAGATCTTTTTTATTGTCACTGTGCAGGAGAAAGCAGAGAATGATGTTGAGAAGAGGAAACCCAGAACGGACTTCAAATCAAAACCAAGTGACAATTTGCAATCCGGGTTACAATCCCCAAGTACTCGAAATAAAAAGGTGTGGCACTGGCATTATGCATGACAATTCTAAAAAGTCCTTCAGTAATTTAAAGAGGGTTCTGATAAAATATTGAAATTCACAAGAATTGAGTTCCCTAAACATGGAACTCGTCTAGTAAGAAGCCGATATCTTAGCACTTGACTATTTCTTATAGTTCTGTAAAGTTGATGGTAGTGGTACTATTCCAGGCTTCCACAGGCTGCTTGTTGAATGAAAATGTTGATTAAATTTTGACATTCTTGCAGCTGCCATTACCAAGACCTCGATCACCAAAATTTGGAAGGAAGCCAGCTTCCGATGTGGTCCAAGAAAAAGGCTTTCGTCTTCTTCGGAGACCTGCTGCCAATGCCGAAAAATCAGATCTTCCTACAAAATCTAGCCAGAGTATGGCTCGTTCTATCACTTTGATCTCAAAGAAGAAAGTACATGAGAATGCTTCTCCAAATATTGAACGTTGAGCTACTTATAAAAGGATGTTATTTCAGGGAAAGCCTCGAGACACGGGTTACCATTACAGGAATGGACCAATTTTATAGTGATTGTGCTGTGGAGATTAACTTTTGTAATTACACATTATAGAGGAGAATAAAACCTGTGATGAAGCTGGGAGTCGAAGAGTTTTCGTGAGAGCTGCCCTGGAAAGCAGCTCTACTCCTTCATGTCTCTTCATGGATGTACTTACAAAATTATTATATTGATGCTAAATCCTAGTTATTGTCTTCTAGACCTAGCAGAAAGGTATGCAGAATGTAAGTTCATTATTTGAACAATCAAGATTGTGAATTTCAAAGGTTAAGGCCAAAAGATGTCAACCTGGGTATTCTTTTATGATGCTTGACAACTGAATGTTCAGGAAAAAAGAGATAAAAGATGATCCTGCATCACATGCTCAATCTGTTACTGATAACAAAACAGTAACAGAAACAGAAACATAAATATGCAACAGTAATAGTGCATTAGTCCCATGGTGTAGAAACTAGAAGCAAAAGATTATACATCCACAGACCAAATTGATCAGAATGGATTCTCATTCCATAGAGTCGAGAAACTATCATTGATCATCCAAAAGAAACAGCCAATGCCTGTCTCTACTGAATATGCACGGAGACAAGCAAAGTCATGCTATAAATAAACTTTGATCTATCACACAATATTCCGTTGGGTCTGAAGAATTAACGTAGTCAAATTTCAGTGCTTCATACAAGTGGATTGGAACTTCCCCAGTGAGAGCTGGATCACGGTACTCAGAAAAGTCAATGTTCTGGAGTCCCAGATTCATAGCATAACAATCATCTTGAATCCTGGCAACTTGCAAGTCATCATTTGAGGCTCCAAAAAGGGGGGCTCCCCAATCTACACATCTTTGGGAAGATTCCAAGTCTGCAAAACAATTCAGGTTGAAACCTTGGTTCTTCATAGTTGGTGCTTGTGAGGAAATTGGCTCATTGTCCGTGTAATTTGGCATGTAGGCAGAGGTTTGCGATTGCCTGGATTTGATACCAGTGTCTGAAGAACTTACTAGGTTGACATTTCTCTTGTACTCATTATCCAAACTTGTGAGAGATGCCCCCCACTTGATATCTTTTGGAACGGGTTCCAATTTTGTCATGCAGCCTAGATTGAAATCAGATTTCTTACCACTTGGTGGGTTAGCGGAAATGGACTCCATAGCTTGATTACTTTCAATGCACGTCTTGGCTTGAAGAGGGCTGGAATTAACTGCAAAACCTAATTTGCTCACATGGCTGACATTACTCCTATGTTCATATAAAGGCTTAGTTGTTTCGGTGCCACTTACATCTCTTTCCTTTGTACAAATCCCAGAACCAACTGGTAGAGCTTGCTGTATAAAATCACCTTTCATTTGCAGCCGATGACCAGGCATTGGTAGTTCTTTCAATCCATCATCTAGACAAGATGGGTTATGTTCGTGTTTCAGCTGAATCTCTGGAATTGCACACCATGAACACCGTGACATGAACATGCGATCACAGGCTGCTAAATTTACTCCTGGTTCCCAAGGCTTTAGAGAATGACCAAATTCCTTTTGTGAACTCCGGGGCTTACATAGCTCAGTGACATCAATAATTGGAGTATGTTTGCTTTCTGATGCGGGAATCGAGCCAATTCCCTTTCGGTCAAATTCACTGCCTCTAGGATCCACATTCTGGACAATTTTGGCGTGGCCCAAAAATCCATATGTGTTCTTTGGAACATCATTATGCTGCATGTTTATCATGTTCTGAATGCCAATACTTCCAGCAGCATCTCTTATAGGTGACTCCGAATGCTTTATCACACCACCTGAGGATTTTATGTCGTTCTCCTTCTGCAATCTGCTTAAATAGAGTCGATATTTCTGCAAAGGGGAAAAACTGTTCAGTGCGAACACATTTCTCATTAAGAATAAAGAAAACTTAATACGATATGAGAACATGGGCAGTCCATATTGTCTTGACTCATGCTTCTCAACATATACCTGCAAGTGGCTAGCAACATTTTCTCTTGTCAACCGTGGAACATTCATCAAGTCCAAAATTTTCTTTGGACCAACCTCTGCCAAAGAGACATTACATATCACGACTCTGTAGAAGCATGATAATTATGTGGGCTATTTCATTGGGAGCCACATTAGTGATAAACATATGTTAAGAGACCAAGTGATACTTACTGTCAAATCCTATCTGATTTACAGCTCTGACAAATTTCTGATGGAGGTCAACTGACCAAACAACTCTAGCTTTCTTAGCAGAAGAATTTTCTGCAACCTCTTTATCATCATGCTTCTTTTCAAAATCTTTTCTTTTCCTCAATGAAACCACATCATCTCCACATAGCAATTGCCCGTCATCGGACAGATCGGACAAATTTCTACTCATTTGAATAGTTTCTATACCTTCAAGACTCTCAATATCTCTTACTTCATGTATCTTCTTTCTGAATACATGTTGCCATATATTCCGTAGTTCTTTCATTCGTATAGGCTTGAGAAGATAGTCACATGCCCCATGCTGAACGCCTTTCATTACCCTACTTGTTTCTCCATCAACTGACATCACTGTATAGAGCCATAAATCAATGGGGTTAGAAGCAAGGTTTACGCCAAGAGGAAGATAGAAAGACAAACAAGATATTCTTTTCTTTAAGCCAGGGAGGTAGGTGGAGGAGGTATTCAAATAGTTATCAAGGAATAAGGAAAAAGAACTAACTAATGACAGGAAGATCCATCTCCAGTCCAACATGCTCTAGAAGTTTGAAACCATCCATGTCAGGCATGTTCACATCACTGATTACGATGTCATAACCATCTTTCCTCTCTCGAAGCAAGTTCAGAGCATCTCTTGCTAGACCACAAGTGGTCACTGGAAGCACAAAACCCATATGTCCCAAAGAGTAATGTCAGAAACTCAAGGTCGAAAAAGATGAAATTGTAAACCTGAATATATAGTCGCAAAGTGTGTAGGATACACCAATTAGCATAATCATATTTATACAAGATTGGTTGGCTTTGACTTGGAGTTAGGAGTTAGGACAAGCTCTAACTCTGGCATCTGCTTGTAGTTTAGAATTAGAAGTTCAATGCTTTTTTTCTTATTTGTTAAAGGAATAAATATAGTTAGTTTTCCAGAAATTTCAATTCCTACAGTAGGGATACAAATTCAAAGAACTCAATTCCTCTAAAATTCCTTACAATTTTCTGCAAACATGGACAATAGAACTGCAACTCTAATTAGAACCACAATTAGAATTCCATGATCTAAATGCACCATCTTTTCAAGCCTAAAGTATTAAAAATCTATATGAAACTTGGTTCTGTATAGAGGTCAATTTAGCCGGTTGGTGAAGAAATTTGGATGGGCTTTTATAAAGCTAGGTACAAATTGCATGTAGCATCTTCTGTTAAAAGCTGGCCACAAATAGAAAGGGAGATACCTACAAAGAGTGAATCAAGGGAGAAATCAGTTTCTCATCTTGAACCTTGTAAGCTGGAACTCTTACGGGAGAAGTTTGGATGGCAGGTGACTGAATATGGAGACACTAATCCACAAATTCACGTCATGACAGGCCTCTAGACAACGATTCCCAGTTCCAAGTCTCTACTATAATTAACCCATGCCTCCCTTACGAGACGTAAATTATACAACACATACAACTAACCTACAAAAGACTAAAGAGTCACAGTAACAGAGAAATGCAAATTAAGCTTTCTTAACTCAACACGAGGACCTTCAAAGTTAGAATTCCATCTTGAATTAAACCCATTTACAGTTCCTGAAAAATAAATAGTATTCTGTTGACTAACTTAGAAGAAAAATCCCAAAAATTATTTCAGACCTGTCAGCAACAAGAACGATATATGGCACCATATAACTGAGCATCATTTCCTACAGTTCCGTTGCCCCATGTACTCATGGAACAAAGTTTGAAACTTTATATGCACTTGCTCCGACGGCGTTAAGGTAATCAAATCGGAAGCAAACAATATAAAGTAGAAACCATATAAATATATTTACTAGGCAGTAAAGCCATCTTAAGAACCAATACTTAAAAATCCAAAATTTACAAACTAAAAGTGAATCTAATACAAGACAGACTGGAGAAACCAAGGAAAAACTAAATCATAAACCAAGTATTATAGCGAAAGGAAGCAACTTTAACCGAGTAGTAATGAGCTGCAAGAAACATAGAATAGTAGTGGAAGAAACTAAACCTTCATAAGAGCATTTCTTGAGCATCTTTTCAAGGATTTTCAACCACGTGGGGTCATCATCGACGACAAGAACACGGAGACCGGCGGGAAACGCCTCGCTTCGAGGAGAAGAGAAACCATTTTCCATCATGGTAAGCACCGAATCAAACTCAAGAGACAAGACAAGGACACAGTATCTGTTGGCAAGTGAGAGAAAGCGAAGAGAAGCGCGGAGGGTCTTACTCTTATCTGTTAACAGAAGTAGCTTATGAGGATCTTTAAAAGAAAAGGGCAGAAAAAGAAATGGTTTTTGTTCAATTGTTTATTGTTTTGGTTTGTGTTTGAACAAAAACGAAGCAAAGAACGAATCTTGACACCGGTTAGCTAATGTTCACCGTAGCTTTCTTCACCCTTTAACCCGGGCAAACCGGTGGTCCTTTCGGTTTAGCAACCTTTGCTATCACCCACCGCAGGTTAAAAACACAAGGGAACAAGACCAAATGGGAATGGGATATTGTCTCTTTATCAAATTGCAGATAGAATCATGTTTACTAGTAGACAGCACATTATCAGGAAAAGGGTATCTCTTTGGACTGTTCTCTTTATCTGGCAATGTTACAGGAAAATGGTCAATTTTCAACCCTCTCAGGTTATCCGGGAACTCCCCAGTTGGATCCCAAGTCCAACAACAACTAGGACGCCGTCTTTTGTCCACTTCCAACCCACAGTACCAACTTAAGACTAAAATAGGACAAACTTGACCGCACTTGGTCGATGTTGGTTTCTATTTTTGACCCTCTTGGTCACGTGCCTCTCCTTTTACCCCACAACACTCCATATGCCACCCATGTATATGTACCGTTTGATACTTTGAGTATTGCTAAGTATGAATTCGGGTAAAAATTATAAACTGCGATCAAGAACCAGGGAGACAAGATATGGTAGAAAGTAGAAGCTTTCTAAGTGTTTCTTTCTCCTTTATGCTCCTGGGTAAAAAAGTTTTGGCCATCTGTGTTCCCTTAATTGGACAATGAGCCGCCAAAGTAACATAGAGAAGCAGAAAATTAACACCCAGAAAGTGAGTAAAAAACATCGGTTTACTAAACCTTCATGTTGAAGAATTTCAAGATTCCTTGTCATATACTTTAATCTGCAATTTGATAAACTCATTTACCAGTGGATTCTGGAACTTAAAGTTCCTATATAGCAGGAGCGAAATCTTGTTATATGCATGCACCTGAACCATCTCTCGCAGAACGAGGAGTTGGCATGAAACCGTTGGCTCTTACCTGCTAAGATCTTAACCAAACTTTTTTTACAAGATTAAGATATTAACTATACTTTTTCTCATCCTTACTTTTGGCTTCTTTTCTTTTCATTGCATCAAATTATGCACAAATGGCATGTGTTCAAGCTAGTAAAGCAAAGTGTTGATCACCAATCTTCCCAGCTTTCTTTATCTTTT
>JANQAP020000068.1:7295184-7312212 GCA_026874005.2 Erythroxylum coriaceum
TTATTAGTTCCTATTTTATTTTATAGTCCAATGATATGAAGCACATGATACAAGGACAAGTGCACCCTAGGTTATATATAATTGGACGTAAAATTTTTAATGGAATTGAATGGAATAAAATAGAATGAAATAGTTTATGAAGGAATGAAACATAAATAGATGTAATATTAGAAAAGTATTATTTGGAATAGATGGAATGGTTCATAATATAATATAGTGAAATCTTATTTAAATAAAGAGTTTATAATGTAATATAGTGTATCATTTTATATTTTATCCTAAATTTTTCAAATTGAAGATTTTCATTTTTATTGTTTATGATGAAGTGAGATATAATATGAAATCTTTTTCTTCCATTCTATTTCATTTCATTCTATTATAAAGTATTATTTGGAATAGATGGAATGGTTCATAATATAATATAGTGAAATCTTATTTAAATAAAGAGTTTATAATGTAATATAGTGTATCATTTTATATTTTATCCTAAATTTTTCAAATTGAAGATTTTTATTTTTATTGTTTATGATGAAGTGAGATATAATATGAAATCTTTTTCTTCCATCCTATTTAATTTCACTCTATTATAAAATTTTTTCCGTAACGATATAATAATTTTATATTTCATTATATTTTATTATAAAATTCTCAGATAAACATAGGCTAAGAATTCTCCTTCGGAATAAGTATTCGAATACTAAAAGCTTCAGTGTCAGAATTCCATTTTTCGAGTGACGAAACATTCTTGGCAGATCGAGTGGAACATTGGATAAGTTCTGTACTATTAAGTTTATTCTGGACCATGTTTCCCACGCCTTGTTAAAGCCTGAAAGCACCCTTTAAATCAAATGTAAATTTTGATTACAGTTTTTGGCATACCATTCGTTGCTTTTTGGGCAATGGATTCTCTCCAAATGGAAGATGTTAATCGAATGATATCATATTAATTTGGACTATAAGCAAACCACAAGCTAAAAAAGAAGAAACAAGGCATTAGCGAGTGGGATAAACGATAATCGACCACATGCACTTCCAATTAAGCTAATGATTGAGGCCATTGTGACCATCCTGAAAAAGAAAAGAGTTGAGGCCACAATATTGCCAGCTGCTCCAGATTTTGGTACCGATAAGAAAGCATCTTCTTGGAAACACAAGAAACCCTTTTTGGGTTTTAGCACCACAGATTGATTCATCAAGTTCAGCGACCAACAAGAGGAAAGTTTTTCTATAATCACTAAAAGCTTACAATAGATTGTGTAGCATCAATGAAGCCAAGTAATCTTGATCCTCAATAAAATTTTAGTTAATAATGTGATGTTGCTTAAAGGTATATCTTTTTAAGTGTGGGGTAGAAAAAGGGTTTTCTAAGAAAAAAATATCAACTTAATGGCTCTAAAAGGAAATGCCCACTAGTGAAGAATTGTTTAAATAGGCAAACGGGTGAGGATGAACTCCATGCAACTTCTCTTCAGTGGAGGGTTTGCTTTTTAATAGTTTAATTTAAAGTATAGAATGCAAAGCCTTCTTTAATGCTCTCCTATGATGCCTCAGGTGCTTGGTCTTTACCTGCTTATTTTTATAGCTTTAGGCCTTGTTTGGTTGGCATAGATTCTTGCTTAGGAAAATAATCTTTTTCCTAAAATTTATATGTTTGGTTTATTTTTTTGAGTAGTTAAGAAAGTAAAAACTTTCTCAATCTAAGAAAAGTAGTAGCATTTTCCTTGGATTCTAAATCCCACAACCTCCTTAATATTTAGATTACTTTCCTCAGGAATTTAATCTAAAAAATGCACTAGCCAATTCAACAATTCCTTCTCTCTCAACTCTATGACAACTCTTTTATAATAATAATAATAATAATAATATATTATTATTATTATTATTATTACTACTACTACTACTACTACTACAAAAAATAAAATTAATAAGAATAATAAGAATAATAAAGCTAATAATAATAATAATAAATAAATAAATAAACAAAATTAATTATAATAAGAATAATTAGAAAAGAAGTAGTAGTAGTAATAATAATACTAATAATACTAATACTAATAATAATAATAATAATAATAACTTATATTACAAATTAACATTATTTAACAATTTCAATTTTTATTTGGTCTGTAAGGATATAAATAGAAACATAAGTCAAAATTAGATTACATTCCATGAAATACTAATGTATACCAAACACTATAATAAGAATTTACCCAACTTCCTATCAGAATTCTTGTAAGTATTCAAGCATGTAAATATCTTTACTTTCTATAAATTTATTTTTTAAAGAATCAGATTCTAAATTTACTTTACTTTCCTACCAACTAAACGGAGCCTTAAGGGGTTATCTTTTTTGGTTATATCATGAGCTAGTTTTTCATACTATTTCTTCTTACCGGCGAAAAAGATGCTGTACAATGCGATCAGAATTTTCTCATCGGGAAAAGTATAGCCAACCAGTTAATGCGGTATTGTCTAGCAGGAGCTTGAAAAGACTACTGATTTTTGTTGTCGTTCTTGTCATACAACACTACCAGTACTAGACACTGTGGCCATTTGGAAAGCTAACTAATGTACATCACATCACCACCTACAAGCTGGGGCTACATTTTGCACTTTTCTTGGGCTTCCATAGCAGTTAATCACTGGTCAGGCAAGCAAGGATTTGATTGTCCACTGGTTCTATTTTAACTTCAATAAAGTTCTCTCGTTTGCTTCTAGAATCTAGAAACTCTTCGTCCTTGTTATCTATTTTCCGCTAGGCTCCATTTGCCATCTCTCGCAGGCTTGTAGGCAAGAGAAGTCACGTGGTAGTATTGAAAACCAAGATTGACCCAAGAAAACCTGTCCAAAACTCCTTTGCTTGCGGTTTAGAGGATTATAAGACTTTACTCTAACCTTTGTAAGCTAAATGCCAATCATATCATATCTTCAAAGCAATAAACTCGATAACTAGAATCACCAGGATAATACCTTTTTGAGGTTATTTCCTAAATTAATGTCCTAATCTAGGCTGTATTTTCACGCGAGTGCTTTCCTGGAATCACAATAACTGGTCATGTTGATAGGACAATAGAAAAACTGGCACTCCAAGTTTACTAATACCGACGCTGCAAACCAGCCATGAGAATTCCTATCCTTAGCAGAATCGCAAATAGATGAGAAGAATCAGACTCGAGCAATTTAAAGAAGGCAACTCAGTAGGAAGAAATGGTGATTAATCATGCACTTGAAGCATTATATTTTGTTGTACAACATATACAACAAGAAGCAGAAATCAAATCATGAGCAGATCTCCAGCCATTGACATTCCAACACTCAGGTTCCAAAAATCTGAGTTGAATGCAAAGCATAGTTTTCTGCAAGTATATGTACATCTGTAAAGATCGCCGTATAACTCCAGGTGCATGTGATTCCTTTTCTCATGATCATTAGGGATGAGATAAACTTTGGGACTGTACTGCTGCAAGTTCATCAGGATTATCATCTGGTGAATTATATACAGCTACATGTAAACATCTCTTTAACCAGCCATAGTGGATTATCAATTTTCCCCATACTTATTTACAAGAAGTGGCTGACAGCTCGGATGTTTCAGTATAGCTTCTCTTCAGATCATATAATCAAACAACAAGGCATGAGTCTCATGCACTACAAGAGGCAAATTCTCAAGGTAAAGGTAGAAGTGTCTCAGGTTTTCCTTCGCAACGGTTACTGCATCAACTATATCATCAGTGCTAATAAGGACCCATAAATCTCCTGACCTCACTCTCCTTAGGCTGCCTCGGCAAAATGGGCAGGACTTAGATCTCACGTTCCTTTTCAGATGAAATTCATTGCGCCAGAAATATGTGTCAGCCATCAATTTTCATCAAAAGGTCTCAATACAATCACCAAAAAAAAAATAGAAATAGGAACAAAGAGTACCAGTCATGGAAGCAGCTCATGCACAAGGAGTGGCCACAGTTTGGCAGTACCATTTTTGCCCCATTTTCCAAGCAAATCCCACATTCCTCATCTCGCTCAGTATCGTTATCAACGAGCTTCCTCCTATTTTCCACCCTCATTTGATTCAAAACATCAATTTTTTGGTTTATCTGGTTATCTTCGAATTCAACGAGCTCACTTTCAAGCTGCCTAAGTGAAGGGTATATAACGGCTGCATGAAAATTGGAATCAATGGAAGTAGAAAAGAAGGAAACAAATCCTTGACTACAATTCCTCAGGGAAACAAACCATAAAACTCTCGTAGAGAGGCCTTTCTTTCTTTTGACGATAACATTGGCATTCCATCAACATAAGCCTAAACAGTTTGAACAAGTTTCATTTCAGTTTCCAGATAAAATTAGAAAAAAAGAAAATTCCTCAAAGGATCTATGAGACCAAAACCTTAAAACTCAGCCTCTATTCGGTCACAAAAGGAAAAGAAGAGTTCAATTTACCTTATATACAAGTATGTGGAGAAGGCCTAAGTAACTTGGGAGAGCATCTGTGCAACTATAATCCATCCATTCAACAAAAAACAGGATGAATGGAGCGAAGGAACTATAGGACAATCTCATTTGCACATGGTTTCCACTAGCGTCTCCAGGGAGAGCACCTGCTCTGAAAAAACCAACCACAGCCCGCCCATCAATATAATAAGTTCGAGTAACAGTGGCAAAAATTATCAAAGCACAACCAATTTTACATAATCCATGCAACAATTGCATTTCTACCTAAAAATCCACAGGAAATTCAACCGTTGAGCACACCTGCTTTCACCAGAAACCAACTTCAGGCCACAAGTTACCAACTTTATCCATTCTCATTACAAATTCCACCTAATTAAAACATGGTTCCGCAACCGAGAAACGAAAAGAACATACATTTACCACTTTTCTTCTTAGTTTATATGATTCTCCACAGTCTAACACAAATAAATAGGACCAACAACTCAAGCCCAGTAAATAAACAAGGGGGAAGAACAGAGTTATCAATTTACCCATAAATTAAATAGCAAAAATAAATATGGGTTCCACAGAATTTTAAGTTCATGGGAAATAAAGAATAAAAGGGAAAATAAATGGACTCATTACACAGAATAAAACCACTTACAAACTATTGGCATGCTGTACATCAGCTTCAAGGGCTTTCAGAGATTCCCTGAAAGATGAAGACCTGGTGGGCTGTTTTTGATACATTAGCTCAGCTCTCTTCCTGAAAGAAAAAAAAAATACAGACAACGGCAAAGGAAGTAAAAAAGATGCAACTTCAGAAAGAGAGAGAGAGAGAGGGACAGAGAGAAAAAAAGCAGAGGAATTTATGATAAAGGCTTGCTTTTGGTGGAGTGGTTTGGTTATGTTGAAGAATGTTGGAGACCAGAAACACAAAGATGGGTCCTTTAGAAAAAGAGAAGGAGCAAGAGAGGTGGCTTGGGCTTTGGCTTTGCTTAGTGTTCAAACCTTTCACACACTTGAAGAAAAGGAAGGAATATCTTGCCCATCTAATCTCCAATGCTTTGTTTGCTTTCCTAATATTGCCTTCTTTATTTTCTAATCACCTACTTGCGTTTTTCCGGTCTGACTTTTGTTCCTGAACTGCCTCAACAATTCTTTATCCACTTAAAACATTTTTTGACCCAACAAAGAACCCAAATTTGAACAGGCCATAGATTCTTCACTCTTCATTATTACTTTGAGATATGTTTTTTAAAAGGAAAAAAACGCAGACCCAATTCCTTATTTTGATAACTAAGAATAATTGTGATGAGTTTAGGTTACAGGGGCAGAAATCTTACTCATATTCAAAGGGTAAAAGAATTGTTACTTATGTTCATAATAAATGAATTTTGTGTATCATATGCGTAATGAAATAGTAGAAATTACAACACATTAATTGGTTAAATATATTCATAGAGATAAAAACAAATTTTCTGCTAATTAAAAATAGGACTGCGTACTACTAAATCTTCTCAGATTCAATATCAATAAACTTTTTTACTGAATTATTATTGATTGATTTCGTATTTTTTTTAATTCATTGTTAGTACGAGTATGATGTATCTTGTTCATTATTAAATTTTAATTTAACCACCTACCTCAAAAAAATACTAGTTTAATAATTAGGTCAACTTGTTTAGGTATTTAACCATGGTTTAGATAACTCTTATTTTCAAAAGAGACATTATTGTATTAGTATATTAATGTAACCTGCTAAGTGAATAAAAATGTAATTAGAGAATTAAATTACCTCTTTTAAAATCTCCAAGAGCATTGACTATTATACCTTTGTTAGGCTTTTTTTATAATTATTTTTGTGGTGGTAGATTCTCCATGTAATGTTTGTTCTCTAAAAAGGTAGTGTGGCTACAGTGGTGGGTAGTCCCACATGAAATCTTTTATTCTAATTACAGTATTCTAATTCTATTCTATTAAATCTCATATACATATTTACGCAAACTATACTTAATAATATAGATAAAATTTAATTTAACATGATAGAAATATCATAACTCAAACAGAAAATCTGTTCCGTCTACTTCATATAACTTTCTACATCATCTAATGAAGTTTTGGGTCTCTATAAAAGGATATTGAGGTTTTGCAGATAATAAATGCAAAGTACCATACTATTGAATGTTCTCCATGTTCATGTTGACTGCTACATTTCAAGAGTATGGACCAAATTAAAAGCTCAAACCATTACAATAAGGTGCATAAAGATTTAGAATTTTATTATTATAAAAATATTATGTAAAAATTGCATTGGTTTTAGAAATGTAAATGGTTAATCTCATATTGGTTTTTCTTTTTTCTTCTTAAATTGGACCTAATTATTGAATGCAAAAGAACAAGGTAGAAGATAGATCCTTGATTGACAATGAAGCTTGCCTAGAAAGATCTAGCTTGGCTCCCGGGGCATAGCTCAATTGGCAAAGGTTTGGGTGGTGTGGTGCCTGCCATGCTGGCGACCTTTAAGATTTGGGGCCCTTGTATGGTGAGATCAGTGGGTAAGCTCAAGTTCCTGATCAGTTGAGGCACATCTTGCGATTTACATCCTCCACCAATCCCGAGGACACGGGGGGTGGGGGCTCCTAATGTTAGAGTTCAACATTTTAGAAAGATCTAGCTTGGGGCCAAAATGGGATATTGCATGACAGATAAGCTTATTTTGGATCACTACAATATTAATGACACATTGCACCTGAATTTATTGAAAGCAATTTTTCCATTAATTAGGGTAAAGATGTTGACATCAATAATGATAATAATGCTTTATCAACATTTAATATTTTTCTTTTTTTATTAAACCATTTAACCTCTAATCACCTTTTTCTTGATACCTTTTGAATCCACTGATAATTTGTGATTTATTATTTATTGTTTTTTTAAATTTGAATCTTAATTGTTTTAATTTAAAGTGTGATTTGTTTACCACTATATCAAGTTATTATTAGTAAACATCAAAAGTTTCAGTTTAGTTAGGTGACTCCTGTGATTTGGTGATAAATCAAAACTCCCAACAATTATGAATTTGAGAGAGTTTATTTTTCAATGACCAACCTCATGGAGTTCAGACTTCAGACCACGCTAATCACTTTGGAATGTAGCATGGGGTGAGAGACCAAGTCCATTAGTGTCAAGAGTAAGACGCTTTAATGTTCTGGATTTTAGCTTTTGCTTCAAATACACAGATGTGAGGTGGGGACCTCAAATGTCTTCAGCAACTGTGATTGGGAAGAGCCACGGTTGCATACTATTTCAACCTCTGACAGCCAAGTTGGTCCTACAGACCAAAAAAAGCAGATTTTGTGTCACTCTAAAGCTAAAGTGGGTTAAAGCTATGCAGATAATTAAAGCTATTCATATCCTCTTTTCACCTTTTCTCTTCTTTAGAGGCGTCCCTTTGCATGTCTACTGCTCCTCTTGTTGTCACTCTATAACATTCTAGTAACTTGAATCACCTTATTTTCAAAGAAGTATAATCATGTAAAATCAGGTAACTTCTTACAAATATTAAAATAAAAATTGAATCAAATAATGAGTTTCTTTTTTCTTTTTTCCTTTGAGAAAACAATGATTTATTAGAAATTTAAAAACTTTCTTAGCAATTGAGATATCCATTTGAGACAAATTGCAGTACTGAGGGACAATAAAAACAAGCATGCAACTCCAATAGAAGATTTTGTTTTCCTGTGGATTTTGTTGTACAGTCTACACCTTTTAGTTTCAACTTATGTCACACTCTTTTTGAAAGCTAGTAAAGCAGAAGCTGAAGCCTTTATTTGTTGGGAAAAGCAGATTCCAAATTGAAGACAAATTGCAGAGAAAAAGATACAAGTGTGAGTGAATGTTGTCACAAACTCATCAATCCAAAAAGGTGAATAAGTTTAGTAGTGGAGGAAAGCTGGGATAGATGCTGAACATAAGATAGGGTTCTCATTTCAATCAGTTAAATCAAAAACCCATAAATGAGCAAAAGGGTTGCTCTGTCTTCCTGTTCTTCAATGGCCTTTTATTTTGTTCTGTATTTGTTCTCTGTCTCTTCTATCGTGTGCAACTGCCAAGTTACAGGTATGTAGTACTTGAATCTGCAGATATCTTCCTCCAAAGTTTCTTCTTTCAGTTTGATGCATCAGAAACATCAATAAGTGTTTGCATTCCAACCTGAAGTTTATGAATTTTAGTTCATAGAGTTTCCTCAAGCACAGTAATTTTCTAAAGAACTGACAGTGAAGAAACAATTTGGTTATTGTCAAGATGAAGCATTCTGTTCTACCATATGATATTGCAGTAATTTTCTACTTTCCTGGAATATCAACACCAATTAAATAAACTGAAAATAAACTTTAATCAATGTAAATATGCAGAGTTCATCAGTATAGATTGTGGAGGATCAGGCAACTACACTGATCCGAAAACTGGACTGGCATGGATTTCAGACAATGGTATCATGAACAATGGAAAACCAGCAATAGTGCAAAATCCAACTAGAAACTGGATGCAGTATCAAACACGCAGAGACTTCCCTGTAGAAAACAAGAAGTACTGTTATACAATAAATACCAAAGAGAGAAGGCGGTATCTTGTTCGTGCAACTTTCCTGTATGGAGACTCAGGAGATGAAGATGCATACCCCAAATTTGATCTCTATATAGATGCAACTAAGTGGTCGACCGTGACTATATTGGATGCTTCAAGAGTCTATGTGAAGGAAATAATAATAAGAGCTCCTTCAAGTTCTGCTGGTGTGTGCATTTGTTGTGCTACAACTGGTTTTCCCTTCATATCCACTTTAGAGCTGCGACCCCTCAACCTTTCCATGTATGCCACTGATTTTGAGGACAACTTCTTCTTAGAGGTAGCTGCTAGAGTAAATTTTGGTGCTCCAAGCAAGGATGTTGTGAGGTATGCTGATTGAGGAACACTTCATTGATCCTTAGTCTTTTGTGTCCTAAACCTGCTTCTTGTGCAATATGATGGATATTTGAGATGTAAATTTGGCATTTTGAATCTCTCAGGTATCCAGATGACCCCTATGACAGAATCTGGGAATCTGATTTGGACAAAAGGCAGAATTACCTGGTGGGTGTGGCACCTGGAACGATTAGGATCAACACATCGAAAAACATTGACGTTAGGACTAGAGAATATCCTCCTGTTAAAGTGATGCAAACAGCTGTTGTCGGTACTGAAGGAGTACTGAGCTATAGATTGAACCTGGAGGATTTCCCAGCCAACGCCAGAGCTTATGCATATTTTGCGGAAATAGAAGACCTGGAAGCAAATGAGACTCGAAAATTCAAGTTGAGTCTACCTAATGTACCGGACTATAGCAATGCAGTGGTAAATATAGCAGAGAATGCCAATGGGAGCTACACGCTTTATGAACCAAGCTACATGAACGTGACACTGGATTTTGTTCTGTCATTCTCCTTTGTTAAGACCCGAGATTCAACTCAAGGACCTCTCTTGAATGCAATCGAGATCAGTAAGTATCTGAAGATTGCATCAAAGAGTGACGCCCAAGATGGTAAGTGAATTTACTCACTGCTTTTCGCTTTCTGCATAGAAAGTTATGATTGACGATTGCGTGTATATGCTTAAAACGATGTTCTTGACCTGTCCGAAATAGCATTAATAACAGAATTTTCAATTCTTAGTTTCTGTTCTCAATGCCCTCCGCAACATGTCTGCTGAAACTGATTGGACAAACGAAGGAGGTGATCCTTGTGTGCCAGCTCGTTGGGATTGGGTCACTTGTGCCTCAACCACCCCACCAAGAATCACAAAAATGTAACTTCTTCTTGCTAAGTTAATAATAGATGCAGGTTCATCTCAGTTTTAAGCTAACCTCCTTCAGTTTAAAATCCATAGAAGCGTTGTCCAAGATGATAAAAAGAATGTCAGGCTTGGTTTTGTCTTCTACAGGTCTAGTTTTGAATTCATAGGAATGGTATGATCCTTCCACTCAACAATTGAATAGTTGTAGAGGGAGATACTATTTTCTTTCCACAAAATCTATATAATCAAGCCACTTTTATCATCCAAATTTTCTGTAGAAGTGGACTTATTTGAACTGCTTAACAGTGCACTTTCAGGCAAGAATCTGAAGGGGCAGATACCTCCTGAGATTAATAACATGGAGCAACTTACAGAGCTGTAAGTATTCTTTCATAAGCTATATTTGTCATAGTGATCATTGTCTCAATTCCTTTTGGTTCTATAGGTGGTTGGACGGTAACTTCCTCACGGGGCAACTTCCTGATATGAGCAATCTTGTTAATCTGAAAATTATGTAAGCTTTACTTGTAATACTGTACCTTTCCCTATGAAGTTGGATGCACCTATGTTTGGTGTTGCTGTGATGTGGAAACAATTTCAAAATAGTCCATTGCCTGTTTCTTTATATACTCTGCAGGCATCTGGAGAATAACAAACTGAATGGTTCATTGCCCGAGTACTTGACTAGTCTTCCAAATTTACAAGAACTGTGAGTAGTATCCTGGACTTTCTGTATTATTCTTCTTGCTAGATGTTAAAGTATGACACTTCACAGGAATTTAGTTAATAGAGATTATGAAAGTTCCCTTGATTTGCTCTAATCTTATGCGATTTTCATTTCTCACCATATTTTCAGTAACTTTGAATTCTGAAATTGCAGGGACTTGCAGAATAACTCGTTTAGTGGAAAAATACCTCCAGGATTGCTAAATGGAAAATTACACATCAAGTGAGGACTAGGGTAGTCATCTTGTAATGTGGTTAAAATACCTTCATCCCTTGTAATCAGATGAAAAGTTGACCTATATTCTTAGATGAAATCAGGATACCTGATGCCTGATGGTATGGAAAATTAACAAAAACAACTGCTTCATTTCCTTGGCAGCTACGAAGCCAACCCTGGACTACATAAACGGTCAAGAAAAAGGGAGCATTTTGAATTGGTACTTGGGATTTCAATTGGTCTACTGGCAGCACTGTTAGTTCTCATGTTAGGAAGTTTGCTACTCCGTCATCGTCGAAGAAATATGTCCCCTCAGAAAACTGAGGAGCAAGGTGTGTTTTAGTTCAGTTATTCCTCGTGTTATTTTTCAGAAGTTTTCTGTTTCCTTGATCTTTCTCATGTCATACCAGGTCATTCTCTACGTGCTAGCACAAAGCCCTCGACGGCTTATTCTGTTTCAAGAGGTTGGCATTTGACAGATGAAGGTATTTCTTACCATATCTCACTTTCTGAGCTTGAAGAAGCAACAAAATTCTTTTCCAAGAAAATTGGGAAAGGAAGTTTTGGTACGGTCTACTATGGCCAAATGAAAGATGGGAAAGAAGTAGCAGTGAAAATTATGGCTGATAGCTCTAGCCATCTGACCCAGCAGTTTGTAACGGAGGTACTATCCATCTTCAGCCACACAATTTGAGAAACATTTAGGCTTTTTATGATCTTGTAGGATTGAATTACAAGAGATTCACTAAATTCACATTCCAAGCTCACAAGGACTATCTTAGACTTGGAATTGAGTTTCTTATTAACCGCTTCAACATATATTCAGGTCTCACTCTTGTCAAGGATTCATCACAGAAACTTGGTTCCCTTAATTGGATATTGTGAAGAAGAACATCAGCGGATCCTGGTTTACGAGTATATGCACAATGGAACTCTAAGAGATCATATACATGGTATGCGCCTATCTGATTGGTCTTTTTCAGACCCTGTCTTGTGCTTCGCTATAGGTATGAGTAGGGTAAAAAATTTTGCAGGTTCTGTCAACCAGAAGAAGCTAGACTGGCTAGCTCGTCTACGAGTGGCTGAAGATGCAGCAAAAGGTTTCATGCGTACTTTCTTTTTCTTCTTTAAAGTGATTAGATATAATAAGTTTATAAGTAAGCATAAATTTAGATAATTGTAGGCCTCGAGTATCTACACACTGGTTGCAACCCCAGCATCATACACAGGGATGTGAAGACGAGTAATATTCTCCTAGACATCAACATGAGAGCAAAAGTATCAGATTTCGGACTTTCTAGGCAAGCTGAAGACGATTTAACCCATATTTCGAGTGTGGCAAGAGGCACAGTTGGTTACTTGGACCCTGAGTAAGCCATAATTTTTGAGTTAATTGCTTTCTGTTCCTCCACATAAATGCTTTATGCAAGTCCTTTATCAGGTACTACGCCAATCAGCAACTTACTGAGAAGAGTGACGTCTATAGTTTTGGAGTAGTCCTCCTGGAACTGATATCTGGTAAAAAACCAGTCTCAACAGAAGACTTTGGTTCAGAACTGAACATTGTTCACTGGGTAAGTTCATTTTTTGACAGCGTTCGTTCGTTTTCAAAAGCTTAACCATTCTACGTTACTATGTTCCAGGCAAGGTCACTGATTCGAAAAGGAGATGTAACAAGCGTTGTAGATCCATATCTGATAGGAAATGCCAAAATAGAATCGATCTGGAGGGTCGCAGAGGTTGCTATCCAATGTGTGGAACAACGTTCAGTTTCAAGACCAAGAATGCAGGAAGTCATATTGGCAACACAGGAAGCTGCTAATATAGAAAAAGGAACTGATGATGACACCCAAAAACTAGCTTCTGGCACTAGCGGCTACAAGGCACAATCTTCTAGGAAGACGTTGTTAACAAGCTTTCTTGAGATTGGGAGTCCTGACGTATCAAATGGTTGCTTAGTCCCATCTGCCAGATAACTCCATTCTCCTTTTTAGTATCGGTACATGGTTCGATGGTTTAGCCTAAGAATAATATGTCTATCCGAAATTGCAAAGTTCACGGGTTGATGTTGGCGCCTGTTTTCCTCCTTTTTTTTTCACCATAAAGTTCAAATATTTACCCTAAAAATCTTTCATTTCATATAAGAAATTAGGATTCTATGCTTGTGAAGTATTTTATGTTGGCTGATTAGAAATAGCCTTTTTATTAGTTAGTGATGAAGTTGCATATCATTGAAGCTTCCTAAATTTTACATATTGGTAAGATTTATATTGAATGTTATTATTATGTTTGATGGGTTAAGCCTTAGTTAGAGATTCAAAGGGTTGACTGCAATTGTCTAGACCAATTCAACCAATCAACAGAAAGCATTTACGTTTGAACCCAAAATAAATTGTTTTGACCCTTGACAAGCAACGTTAAAGACTGGATTTAATGACAATGTTCTAAGCTAGAGGTCAACAAGACAAAGTAAGATCAAACGTTGGTGAAATCGAATATTAGGTAGGCATTAGGCAATGTTGTTTATATGTCACATTTAAGTAACAATCTTAAACAGACATCGAGCATCAAGAAATGGAAGATAATAAAATAAGTGATGAGTGTAGGATAATCAAAAGATTGAAGGCATCCATCTTTAAGACTTTTAAGCACAAGTCCACACTTAACCTTCTCTCAACAACCTTATTAATTGCCTTACCAAATAGTCTAGTTTATGGGGGTGTGGTAGCCTTGTGGTCCAAGCTCATTTAGTTCCTCCCAAGTCTTCCTTCCAAGAGTTGCCTTGACCTAGTGAATGATTGAATTTGCTCATGGAAATCCTTAAGGACTATTATTTTTACACTCACATGCTAGTTGAAGATCAAACATATAGAAACCCATTTTAGAGGGTTTATGTGAAATTTAAATTGGGGATAAATCAAATATAGGAGCTCCATATTAAAGAAAGGGTTGCTCCAATGTACAAAGCTCTCTATTTTGTCGAGGCTGAAGAAAGTCATCAATCATACGCAACATTTCTTTTGTATTTTACAAAGAGACTATTTTTGTTACTCAAATACGTAACTTTTCAGTCACAAATAAATAACTTTATCAGTTATTCTTAAATTAAAGAAAGATTAGTATTAAACCCGGTTCAAAATAAAATAATTTTGTAATGGTATCCTAGTTCTAGTGGCTTGTAATCTAATCAGAATGCTAACTCTTTAATATTATACTTTCCCATGCCCCAAGTCTCCATCAAGTTTTGCATTAATTAACACGTCTAGGATTAGTAGAAAAGGTGAAGTAACTAAATGCTTATTATAATATTGCCACCGCAGACAATTATACATTAAATATGGATGTCGCCCTATTATTGGCGGTTTCAGACAACTACCTGTCACCAAATTCACACGCCCAACTTTAATTATCATTACACCAAATTCACTAATTTTTTCTGGTCCAACTTAATCATAAGCTTCAGCTGTTTTTACCCAAAATTAGTTTGCCAACTTATATCACTATAAGAACACACACATGTAATTTGGTTAGGAACTTACATGTACTCTTTGAATCAACGATGAGCTGGTTCTGAAATGTGTTATAACCATTTTGGTGAAAGCCTTCTTCCCTTTTGTAACAGTTTGGGAGTAATATATTTTAAAAGATTAATTATTAAAAAAAAAGGAAGAAATAATACAAAATATTCAATAAAAATAACCTCTCTATTAATTAGAGGTAAGATTGTGTACACTAAACCTCTCTAAATTTTATGTTTAGTCAAATTTTACTGGGCTATTGTTATTGTTATTATTGTAATCTCATGATAAGTATGTTAATAAATAAGAAAGATATTCCAACATTAATGTGACCCATAAACAAGATACGGAATTATAGATTATGTATAATAGAAAATTACATAAAAAACAGAACAAGCAAGCAGAGAAAACACCAGATGGGAACAATGATGTAATGTTGAATGGTGGAGAGAAAAGGATAAGAACGGATTGGTTTCTTTTCCCTTTTTTTATATATAAAAAAGATCAAACCGCCCACACGCACCCACCTCATCACAGAAGCCAACGTTTGTTTCTTGTACGCTTGCTCTTTTTCTCTACCATTTTGGGTGCTTCTCTCTCTGCACAAAAACATTGAGACAGTGATTGTCTGCGTACCCTCAGAAAAAGAGTTTTAAAGGTCGAGAGAGACGAGAACTCCCTGGTCTCGTTTTATTTTGTGGGTTGAATTTCTTGGAGGAACCAACTTTGCTGGTGAGAGATGGAGATTATGTATTACCAGTTGACCAAGTCCTCATACCAGGACTCTCTCAAAGTCTTGGAGGCTGATATACAGCATGCTAATGCTTTGTAAGTTTTGTTTCTGTAATCAGTTTATGTTCTTTTCACTTTGTTTCGAAATTTCTGGTCTTTTTCTTTTCTTCTTCTTCATTCTTTTTGTACTTTTTGAGATGGGTGGTTCTGGTTTTTGTGCTTCTCCTTTTTACCTTTTTTAATGGTGTATCCACATGGGATTTTCACAGTTTCTGTCATGATCAGTTATAGGAATTTAGCTGCTCAGCGAATTGGGAAGAAGGAAGAAGATCGTTGTCTTTTGTTCAGGCTTATGCATTAAGTTACCTTTTATGTTGGTTAACTCAAATTTGTGAGCCTTTACAATCATAGGAAGCAATACCCTGCGGGGAATCGATCATTTCTGAATGACTTCACCAGCTTTATCCATGAAAAGCAGAAAAGATTGCAACTTTCCATGTTTTTTAGCCTTATCCCTGCTCCGTACCCAAAAGTTTGAATTTTGATGTTGATAACGTGAAGTCTACATAGTTATTCATAGCTAAAGTAGCTTGCTTTGACCGATATTGGATTTTCATACTGTGACGATTACAATTCTGTGAGTATTTAATACGGCGCATTACTGAGGGGATTATATTTCTTCATTCCCATCTGTGTGCGTGTTAGAGGATGTGTAATAGTCTTTTGGGTAATAAAAGGTTTTTTGGGTTAGAAAAATTTGAAGGGGCATTCCTGCATAGTTGTGATTAAGCAATCACTCACTCATGATGTATTAATCGTATTTTCAGGGCTGCTACAATACCAAGAGGCAAGGATGGTACTCGTCTTCAGATGAAACTAGTTTACAACGATTGGGCTCCTGTTGTTCTCTTTTTGTTGCAACGGATAGATTGTTCTTGCATGTGTCTACTCCCTAGATTGAATCTCTTCCACATTCTTGTATATGAGGTGTGTTCTGGCTCTGTAAAAATGGTTAATGAGAGTTTCTTTTTGGCGTCAAATGGGTTTTTTGAATATGTTTTTTCTTCTCTTAATTTCATGCAGGCATATACTGATGGCAGACCAAGACTATCAACTCATGGAAGGAAAGCAACAATTAGGGACTTCTATGGTATTTGAATAACCTTCTTTTGTGTCTGTTTTATGATGATGGAATGAAATGTGCATTAGTTTGATTGCTCAATGAATTCGTAATCTTGTTTCTAGGTGTTATATTGCCATCTCTTAAACGGTTATATAGCAACTTGGAGGAGTTAGAGGATGTTAAAGAAGGATATTCTGGCGTGGAGAAGTTCGGCAAAAGGGGCCTAGAAGGAGACAACAGGTTCTCCAATGTTGATCTAGAAAGAGAAAGTGAATGTGGAATTTGCTTGGAACCTTGCACCAAGATAGTCTTACCTAATTGTTGTCATGCAATGTGCATAAAATGCTACCGAAACTGGTAACTACAAGCTTTAAAACTTTGCTCTAATGTCTGGCATTTCCTCTTTCTTTCCCTTTTCTTTTGTTGTTCAAGTTCTAGCATGCCATC
>JANQAP020000068.1:7319787-7336047 GCA_026874005.2 Erythroxylum coriaceum
GCAAAAGAGCAGTACCCTTCGAAACAAAAAAATTAAAGCCCAAATTTAAGAGAAAATACAATAACAATGACAAATCCCAAATAGAAAGAGCATAAACATTTCATGGCCGAATAAACCAAACCTAACGTGATGAAGGAGTTTGAAGTTGCTTCACAGTACCTAGTCGCTAAGGACAGAATTCGAAGTTGCTTCACAGTAGCCGCCCATTTCTGCATCTATGGTTACCCCCAAGTCATGTTTACCTACATGCACAGAGACGGTGAGAGAGACGAAGAGAAGATGAAGAACATCCATTTCTGCATCTATGGCTACCCCAAGTCATGCTTACCTACATGCATAGAGACGGTGAGAGCGACGAAGAGAAGATGGAGAAGGAGAACATTCGAGAGAGTTCGAACGAGTGAGAGCTACTTTACTAAATCTGACGAGTGACGATATATTTGATCAACCAGTAGCTTCGGTTGCTAAAAAATCGGCCGATTCTCCCATAAATCGGCCGATTTTTTTACTTAAAAGTTATTATATAGAACCGAACTGGACAACTGGCCGGTTCAAAGTTTTTCCGATCGGATCAGCCGGTCCAATTCGATTTTAAAAACATTGCTTGTACTTTAACAGATTCAACTAGCCAAGAGAGTCAATAAATTAAAGCCAAGTGAACCAAGCAAGGAAATGTTTCTCTACATCTCACCTACCGATGTCTCGTGTCTACCCCTCATCACAGAGCCGATAGATTTAGATCAAACACCGTTGGTTTTCCTCTTTCTTCCCCTGTCTTTTACCTCTTGGAGAAGAATTAAAATCCCCAAATAGTGAAGGTGTTATTCTAGGGTTTCATCTGCTTACCCATTAGTTGAAATTTAAAGATTTCCCATTTACAAGATCCGATCTTTAGTGCGATTCAGGTTATGATTAATGGAAATCTCTGAGAATCATGATTCAAAGGAGCTAAATGTTCCTAATGGAGATGATGTTGAAGAGGAAAAAGAAGCAGGGTCATCAAATGGTGTTGTCTCCCCAAAAGCTCATGTTGATCAGGTAAAATTAGGAACTTTGAACCCAACTTAGGTCAAATAACGCCCACAAAATTAGCTTTTTGTCCACTTTTTTTATAAAGATTTTGAGCTGATGCAGGAACAAGAACGTGTTACCATGCATCATGTGGAGAGTAAAGAAGACATGTTTGAGGACGCAACAGACGACATGCAAGAGAATCAGTTCCACGAAACGGAAAATGTTGCGCAGATTGGCACTGTGTCGGTGGACAAGATGCGAGCGCTTTTAGAGCAGACAGTTGCTGAGAAAGAGAGTGTTGTGAGGGAGTTTAAGGTCAAATTTTTTTTTTCCTATACTGTTTTTCTTTTGTTTTTTAATGGTTGGTGAATGTTTGAGGAATTGTTTCTGCTTGTGAAAACTTTTGCTTTTTGTTTTGATGTAGGAGGAAAGAGAGGTGAGTTTGAGAGAAGTTGCTAATCTCCATCGCCTGCTTAAGGGGTTGAATGATAATGGAGGTGGAGAAGGGGAAGAGATGGTGGCGGGTTCATCAATAAGGGAATTGATTGGTGAATGCTCGCAGTTGGTCAAAGCTGTTTGGGAAGAGAAGTTGAGGAGTGAGAGTGAGATAAGAGAGCTAAGGGAACAGAATGGGGATCTCAATGGGAGAGTTCAACTTGACCAGAATGTAGATGCTGTTGCTGACAGAATCCTCGGTTCGCTTGGGGCAGTGGTGAATCTTGGAGAATTGGTTGATAATTCTGTAATGGGAAAAATTACCCATTTTGAAAGAAGCATTTCTGTGTTGGTGGAGCAGTATAGCTGGATGTTTCAAGAACTTGATCAACTTAGGCAGTGTTTGTCTGAAGGAGGGTTGAAGGAAGGGGTACAAGAGGAGTTTGGTCCTTGGATGGTGTTTGCTATGGCTCGTAATGAACTGGTGGAGCTCAAAAAAAAGGAAATAGAGATGATGGAGAAACTAAGCCATTTAGAAAGTGATAATAGAAATTTTATGGAAGAATTGCAAAAGGAAAGAGCAATGGTTGAGACAGCAAATGCAGAACTTGAGCAGGAAAAGAAAAGATGTGCTATTACCAAGGAAAAGCTTAGCATGGCTGTGACCAAAGGGAAGGCATTGGTTCAGCAGCGGGATTCATTAAAGCAGTCTCTAGCCGAGAAAACAACTGAGCTTGAGAATTGTTGGGCTGAATTACAAGAGAAGTCAAAGGCTATTGAAGCTTCTGAGACTTGGAAGGAGGAGTTGGTCAAACATGAAAACTTGGCTGTATCTTTGCAGGAAATGCTCTCCCAAAAGAATGCAACCCTCCAAATTGTTGAAGAAATGATTTCTCAGACCACTGTACCTGAAGAACTTCAAACGATGGATATTGTTGAAAGATTCAAATGGCTTAAAAATTTCGTAGCAGTACTGCAGGATACGGTTTCACAAAAGGATGCAACATTTCAAGAGCTCGAAGCAATAATTTTTGAGATTAATTTTCCTGAGGAACTAAAATCTTCAGATATCGTTGAGAAATTGAAATGGTATTTGAATTTGGTTGCATCACTGCAGGATGTGCTTTCACAAAGAAACAATATTCTTGAGAGCCTGGATGAAATTTTTTCTCATATCAATGAAGCTCATGAACTTTCATCAATGGACATTGTTGGGAAGCTGAATTGGCTTGTAGATCAGAGAAATGCCCTTATTGATGAGTTACTGGAATTTCGCAGACTAAAAGATGCCTTACCTCCACTTGATCTACATGATACTACTTCGTCCTTAGACTTGGAAACTCAAATATGTCAGCTAAAGGAAGCCTTTAACCAGGCAAAAGGTGAAGTGAATTTGTTGCAAAATGAAATTTCTAGCATAAAGGAAGCTGCACATACTGAAGTTGGACGCTTAACTGTTTTGCTATTGGCCGAATATCAGGAAAATGAATATATTAAAGCAGAGTTGGATAGCTTGGCATCTGAACGTGAAAAACTTTTCAAACAAGCACATCAAGCCTCATCTGATAAGGATCAGGTGATTAGAATGCTGCTAGAGGGTTCCGGTATAGTAGCAGATAGTCAAGAAGGAATTGATCAAACATATTCTGACATTGCTACACTGATCAGTAGATGTATTGGGAAGATGAAGGAACAAAATAGCTGTTCTTTTGATAGTTCCGCTCAGGAGCGAATGTTTGAGAATATGCAAAGTCTTGTGTATGTCAGAGATCTGGACTTTAGGATTTGTGAGAATCTTGTGGAGGAAGACAAACTGGCGAGATCAGAGGTTACTAGATTGTCAGACGAGTTAAGAATGGTGTCTCAAGATCTTCTGGGACTGAAGAAGGATAAGAACTCTCTGCAGAAAGATCTTGAACGATCAGAGGATAAATCTGCTCTACTAAGGGAGAAATTGTCTTTGGCAGTTAAGAAAGGCAAGGGACTGGTTCAAGATCGAGATAATATAAAGCTTCTTCTGGAGGAAAAGAACTCAGACGTTGAGAAATTCAAGCTTCAATTGCAGGAGGAAAAATCTAAAGTTGCTGAATGTGAGAATCAAATAATTAGACTCTCCACAGAGTTGGAGAAAGTTCCGAGGCTGGAGAGTGATCTTGTTGAAGTGGCAAATAGAAGGGATCAACTTGAACAGTTTTTGTTGGAAAGTAATAATATGTTACAGGCAGTAATTGAATCCATTGACCGCATTGTCCTTCCTGTTGATCTAAATTTTGAAGAGCCTGTAGCAAAGGTGAACTGGCTTGCAGATAACATAGATGAATGGAAGCAAGCTAAGAACCTGCTTGAACAAGAGTTGGGCAAAGTGAAAGAAGAAGCTAGCATTACGTCAACTAAGTTATTAGAAGCTCAACAAACTATTAAGTCTCTGGAAGATGAACTGTCAGTTGCAGAAAGTAAAATATCTGAAATTGCTGAAGAAAAGAGTAAGATAGAACTTGCTATGAAACATGGCGAAGAAGACTTGCAAAAAGCCATGGAGGAAGTTAAGGTTCAAACCAGCAGGTATACTGAAGCTTTAGCAAATAGAAAGTCATTGGAAGATGCATTGACAGTGGCAGAGGGTAATATTTCTGTGCTTATCAAGGACCGGGAAGATGCTCAACTTGGAAGAGCTACTACAGAGACTGAGCTAGAGGAAGTGAGAAAAGAAGCTGCTATCCAAACTAGCAAACTCTCAGAGGCTTATAGAAACATCAAGTCTCTTGAAGATTCATTATCTCAGGCAGAGGCTAATATTACTTTGCTGACTGAGCAGAACAATCATGTACAGGTTGGAAGAACCCATTTAGAGGATGAACTGCAAAAGCTAAGGGATAAAATTGATTCCCAGGATGATAAGCTGGCAGAAGCCTCCACAACCATAAGAACACAGGAAGATGACTTGTCAAAATCGGCAAGTTCTATTTCTGTGCTTGAAGATGAAAAAAGGATTGCTGAAGAGGAGATTTTTACGCTCAATTCCAAGTTGAAAGCTCTGATGGATGAGTTAGCTGGATCTAATAGCAGCTTTGAAACGAAGTCAGTGGAGCTCATCCAACACATTCGAGATCTGCAGAACCTTGTGAAAAATGATAATGTATTGCCCTTAGTCAGACATCATTTTGAGAAGGAATTTGAGAACCTGAGAAGTATGGATATTATTGTTAAAGATATATGTGATCATTTGGCTGACACAGAAATGCTGCAAGGTCACTCTGCTGTGGAGGTAATCTCTATGTCTGTATGTTATAGCAAAAGTTTGCTTTTTTTTTTTTTCGTTCCTTTTAGGAGCATCTAGTAAGATAGATTTTTATCCATTTCATTCAGGGTGATTCTTTTGTGTTCCCCAACATGCTTGGCAATATCTTAAACATGGAGGGAGATAATTTTGAGATAAGTTCAGCAGATGTTGGCAATATTTCCTTGCATATTAAGAATGCTGCAGAAGCGTTCCTGTTGAAAAGAAAATATTTGGTAGATGAATTTGAAGGTTTATTTAGTTTTGTGGATGAGATTATTGAAGTGTTGTTGAGAAGATTAAGGGCAACCAAGGATTCGGTTGTTATGATTTGTGAGCATATGGAATCAGTGAATCAGGAGTTGAAGCATATGGAAAGGCATAAAGAGCAACAGGAAAGGATCACGGCCACTTTAGAACAAGATGTTAGAGTTTTACTCTCGGCTTGTACGACTGCTGTGAGAGAACTGCAGTTTGAAGTTAAGAACAATTTATTGGAGCTGAGCTCTGTTCCTGAGCTACAGAAGTTGAAAGATAGTTCGAGGTTGGAAGCCAGTGATGTTGGTGGTCTTGACACTGAATATCAACAAAGCTCTGATGAATGCAACTATCTAAATATGGTGGAAATGCTGTCATTGACTACAAGAAAAGTCAAAAGTTTGATTAAAATGTTTGAGAGTACTAGTGATGTGGCAGCTGCCACAATTGAGGACTTGCAGAACGAATTGAGGAACACCAGAGAAGCTTCAGCAAATGCAGTAGAGGAAAGGGACGTATATAGTAATAAGATTACAGAGTTGAAGAGCAATATGGAAGCATTACAAGATTCTTGCAAAGAGCTGAAGCTAAAGATGGAAGAAGATTATAAAGTATTAGAAGAAAGGTTGAAAGAGAAGGATGGTGAAATTTCAACATTGCAAGATAATTTATTGCTGAAAGAACACGGTAAGTTTTGTTTATGTGTCAAGAATACCAAAGTTTTATTGTTTGCCTTATTGTGATATATTTCTTTTTTTAAATACTTATTTATGTCTATACTAACTAACCTTTAATGCCTTTGGCCACAGAGTTGGAAGATGGTCTCATTTTGACATCAGATATGAAGATTCTTTTTGATAAGATAAATGGTATTGAAATTCCATATACCAAGTCAGAAGGGAATGTGGAAGCTCATTCTTCAGTCGAGATGAAGAAACTATTTTCCATTGTTGAATGTGCAACGGAGTTTCACTATCAAATAAAAAATTTATCTCATGACAAAGCTGAATTGCAATCAACAGTGATGTCAAATGTTCTCGAAATTGAACATCTGAAGGAGGAAATTGAAAAATACATTGGATATACACAGGAATTTGATGAATTGAAGACTGAAATGTCAGACCTAACATTAGGTTTGGAACGAATTGTTGATAAATTAGAAGGTAATGAAGTTGTAGGGGAGAAAAAGTCTGCATCTATCAGCATCCAGAGAGTTTTACCAATAGTGGAAAACAAGATAATGGCTCTACTTCTAGAAGTTGAAAATTCGAAATCCCAAGCCAAGGAACTTGGTGACAAGCTATATGGAAGCCAGAAAGCCGTAGATGAATTATCAACCAAAGTTAATTTACTGGAAGATTTGCTTCAAAGTAGATCTGCTCAGCCGGAGATTGTCCAGGAGAGGAGCATCTTTGCGGCACCTTCAGTGGCCAGTGGGTCAGAAATATCTGAAATTGAAGAGACGGTAAAAGATATCCTTGTTTTTGACCATTCCATGCTTTTCTGTTCATAAAATTAGCCATCCAGTGAAAGGGGTTCTTCTTATGTAAATATTCACGTGAAACCTATTAAAATTTTGTCCCTTTGATGCTTATGCAGGGAACTTTTGGAAAGAATGAAGTATCTTCTGTTTCCTCAGCTGCACATCCACGAACTATGCGAAAAGGATCAACTGATCATCTTGCACTCAATGTTGATCTTGAATCGGCTAGTCTGCTCAACAAGGAGGAAAAAGATGCGGATAAAGGTTTGGGTTCTATAGTTTTCTATTTCCTATTCTCAAATAGCAATTCACAAAATCATTTTAAAAATTATATTGTTTTTCCTCTATGGCAGGTCATGTTTTCAAGTCTCTCAACACATCGGGTCTTGTACCTAAACAAGCAAAATCTGTTGCAGATCGGTTGGATGGAATATGGTAAACTGTTAAATTTCTTATAAAGCTTTTATTTGTCCATTTATTTTGGGGGAGGGAGATAAGAACTTGGGTATTAAATTTTAGGAGTGAAGAATCATGTATAAGGAGTTTGGTGTAAATATGTTGTATGCAACAACTTGACACTCAGTTTTAATTGGATCTGTACAGGGTATCTGGCGGACGAGTTTTAATGAGTCGTCCTAGAGCAAGGTTAGGCCTTGTTGCATATTGGCTTCTCTTGCATATATGGCTACTGGGCACGATTTTGTAAAGAAGCTTGTGATCATAGACTGGACCAGGCTTGCAGCATTCATTGTCAGCATTCACAACTTGTTTTGTAAATATGTTTTTTTTTCAGAATTTCCCCCAATTCTTTGTTGATATGCACAGTTTCTCCTTCATTTGATTCTCTGCATTTGTATTTTGGTGTGCAGAGAATCCAAGCCTCTGTCTGTGGCCTGGAAAAAATAAATCTGCATCCATTTTAAGTCTCTCGTTGTAAAACTTAAGATAAGGATCTGTGAATGATAGAATGAAATAGATGTGAATGGTATCTTTGCTCTCTCTCTAGACAAGAGCATGGATAAATGTTTTCATGTTGTAATGCTTTGTAACATTGAATTTCATGCAATTGCCTGCAAAAGGCAACATTCTTTTCTGGAAGCAACATCAGGCGCTAACAGTTGTTTCCCGGAAGCATTCTTATTCAATTTTAATGATGCAAATGCTGTTAACAAAGCTCAAATAGGCAAATACCTCACTCGATTGCGTGCTGGTCTCTTAACAATCCACAAGACATGAAAAGTAGGACTAGAAGTGGTAATAGGTTGGGTCTGGCTAGTTCAAATCCGGTCAAGTTCTGGAGTTCTATCGGGATTTCGAGCCAAAATATAAGGTTCAGATAAGTATAGGATGATAAGGTAATGTGTGTGATGCAAAAAACTTTTGAACTCATCTTACCATTGAGATAAGCTAGAGCTTGTGATATCTCATCACTAAATTACTACTAATTACTCACTCCATGAATAACGGTGAATGGTAAGTATGTATCTTTTTGACAAACAAATCATCATGTAAGTATGTATCTTTTTGACAAACGAATCATCATAATAAATTTTTACGAACAATTCATTCATCCTTCCATCTTATCTTCTCTTTTAAAAATATTTAACACCCACTACGAATCCATGTGAATCTTAACACATCATAACTATTTTTGTTCTATATTTCAGATCTCTTCATTTTACTATAAAAGTTTCCAAGAATTTAATAAAACATGAAAAACAAAAGATAAACAAAAAGGAGGGCTATGGCTGTCCCTGTTGGCTGCACTCAGAATTCGGTTCACAGCCCGTTGCCGTACGAAGGAGGTTGGTTTCAATAAACGGCCACAAATATGAACTTGCTCAGTATAAACCGTTGGTCGGCGGCTGCCCACAGAGTCTCTGCAATCCAGCTTTTGTGGGCAAACTCTAACTTTATGAGTCGGTCTCTCTCCCTCTCTATTGAATGCCATGCTTGAACCCAATTTATTCTTTCGTTGCGCAGAAGCCAAATTGGCTGGTAATATGGTTGTTGAGTTTAATGATAAAGCCTTCCTCTGTATTTTCACTAGGTGAGAAGCTAACAGCCCTCTATCATTCACACCACGTTTTGCCTGCCAAATCACCTAGTGTAAGATACTAACCTTTTCCATCCTGTTGCTTGATGAAGAATTCGTTTGCTTGGGTTCTGAAGTAGTAACTTTTAGCACAATGATTTGCATTATGCTTCCATTTTTGCAGGATTATAAACGCTGCATGTGGGCTTTTGCAAGAAGGAAATCGTCGAAAAAGTTAAGAAGACATGAGGGTACGCCGGATGTTGTACCACTGGAAGCGACTGAAAAGAGTTTAAAAGAGGAAAATGGAGACTTTTCAGAAAGTTCGATTGCAGAGGTTAATGATGTTAAGAGTGTCCAACAGACTGTCAACGTCCCTTCAAGGCGTGCTGTCCTTAAGGCATGCACTGTTACCTCTGGATTTATTGCTGCTTTGGGTTTAATAATTCGACAGGTATGTTTAGAGTCACGGTTTATGATCAACTGTTGGTCGGCAAACAAGATTGAATCTTTACTCTTTCAGTCGGATTACTCGAAATTGTGATTCACCACGTAGTTGTTTTTGTTAGGAAATGAAGCCTTATGATAGTTTTGGAGCAACAATTTTAAGGGTTTTTCTTCTCTGTCATTAAATACTGTGCATGGCTGACCTGCTGTTTGATTTAATGCGTTATTATGGCTGTAATTAGCTTCTATACTGGTTTTCTTTTATTTTGAGAACTCGGGTTGTCCTAATGCACTCTTATAGTGGTTGCTGTTAAATTATTGTTGCTCTTTTGTCATTTTAGGATGTAGAGTCAATTTTTTCATGTTCATTGAAGCGAGGAATCAATGTGAAAGTTTTTTGACAGGTAACTCATTTGCAATTTAAACATTCAAATTTTAATTTGCAGGTATCTCACGCTGCATCGATGGAAGGGTTGCCAATACATGACTGCTCTATGGAAGTCTCATGTATACAAAATTCCACTGTTTCGTCTCACTAACTTTTGGTTGATGCAGTATTTTTCTATCTTTTCAGTGTGAAGAATCATCCTGAATTAGATAATTCCACACTGAAAGACATTATTTTATTAGATGATCAACATAATCTTGAGTTTTTATGTAAGAAGTTGTCAAGTTCTGTAATGAATGGCCTCATTCAGCCATAGTAGCATTTGCATTGGTTCTGAAATTGGTAAGTGGATTAATATAGCCAGAATAAAGTATTTGATGCCTGGTAACTGTTAATGATGAAGTATGACTTTGATTTCTTCTATTATACTTTTTCTGTTTCTACTCGGCCGTTTACAACTTAAGAAATTTGAGGCAAACAAGATTGACTGCTCCAGTTTTAGACAACTCTTCACTTCTTAAAAAAACCTTTTTCCTCTTTGATTTGCAGTCGGTATTGAAATGTGGCATTTTGAGTTAATTATGGCATTGGTTATACTGATATCATCATCCCGATACTTGCTCCTAAGGACATGGCCAGATTTTGCTGAATCTACAGAAGCTGCTAATAAACAGGTAGCTTTAATGAGCTTCATTGAACTCCGGGAGGTGGATTATTGACATTTATGGTTTTAGGCATTTAACGGTTCTTACCGTTAAATGAACGATTTTAGTTTTTTGATGAATGATGAGAATCTCAAAAACACTGTTTTGTAGTCAGGAAATGGAGCTCTTTTAACTGTCCTTGTGCCGGAAAGTCTGGGAAATCTTTCTGTTTCTTCTAATAGAAATCCTGTTTCTAAGTAATGCAGGTCCTTACTTCACTTCAACCTGTGGATTACGTAATTGTTTCACTTTTCCCTGGGGTTAGCGAGGTAAAAAAGACTGAAGAACTTCAATCATCTTCTTTTTCCCTTGGCACTTCAATCATTTTCTTTGTCAGTTACAAGCAAAATGCACTAGTTCAGAAAATGCATGGACTGTGCAGGAACTCCTTTTCCGTGGTGCACTGCAACCACTATTTGGAATGGATTGGAAGAGTGTCTTGTTGGTTGCTTCATTGTTTGGTATACTGCACTTGGGGAATGGTCGAAAATACTCCTTCGCTGTTTGGTACCCACATTTTTTTTAACAAATGATTCTTTTTTTCCTTGGATTCGTTGTGTCTTCAAGGCTTGTTCTCTCATCTCTGTTATTTCTGTGGCAGTAAGTTGAAATATGATAATTTACATGGCCTGATTTGATGCTTATAAACAAACGACTTCTTTCATCATCTTCTGGTATAGTCTTCAGAAATTCAACTACATATTGATGAGTTTATTCTACTTGTTGTAGGGCTACCTTTGTTGGACTTGTGTACGGTTATGCTGCCCTTTTGTCCTCAAGCATCGTCGTGCCAATGGCTTCTCATGCATTTAACAATTTGGTTGGGGGTATCTTGTGGCGTTACACATCCAATTCATCAGATTAGACATCTGTTGGTTGTATATTCTGTAAGAGATCTCCTTATATAGTGCTTTCGTATAGTGCTTTTGTTCTATCCGTTGGAAACGTTTATCATCTGATGAGTTCATCGATAATCAGTCGTTTGAGATAATACTCATTGTAAACATTAGAACATCAAGCCTATGAAAAGTTCTGTATTATACAGGTATCACTCATGCGGTAACAATACCATTCAAGTGTTGGTGTTCTGTCAGTTTATTACGTATGACTAGTAACTGATCATGAAAAACCGCTGGTAACCACATGAGGTCGAATCGTAGCTAAACCCAGATCAGTCGCCCAAATTCACTATCTTGTTTCAACAGAAGGGGCTTTTGATAACGAATATTTTCGCTTAAAAATCATCGCCAAAACCTTTTAGCGATGAAAAATATTCGTCGCAAAATCACGGTAGCAAAATATTATTAGTGATGTTTTTATAAAATCGTCACAAACTATATTTTGCTCGATCTTAGATGCGTTGTGAAAAGAGAGGCGAAGATAAGATAAATCGCCGCCAAAGATATTTTGGGACGTTTTCTTTTCGTGACTAAATTTTATTGGCTACGTTACTGTATTTGTAGGTAATAATTTTTCGCAACAGTTTATTATTTCATAGCAAAATAGATTTAGCGATGGTTTATAGAACATAGGTAAAAGTTATTTGAGACGATATTTTGAACGTAGCTAAAAAGTTAAGTGACGATTTTAAAATCGTAGTCAAATTTTTTTAACTACGTTTTTATTTAATTTTTAAAAATTATATGATTTAATTTTTAAATTTTAAATTTTTTATAATTTTTAAAAATTATTGCTGACATTTTGAGGAATGTAGCTAAAACGTTTTGGTGACGAATTTTGATTTTTTACTAAACAATCCTATTAAATTTTTTCATTTAATTATAATTAATGGTAAAATTTTTATTTCATCTTATTGTTTGTAATATTTAGATTTTTTGATTTATAATTGATTAAATGAAAATAAAAATACTTAAAAATTAGAAGCATTTTTATATAAAAATAAAATGTTATTAAATGTTAATTACAAATATTAACAAATAAACTTATATACAAACTATGACTCGTGGTCATCGTCACTACTACTTATATAATTTGGGCCAAGGGCCAAGTATTTGTTTGACCATTTTTTCAAGCTTAACCAACTTTTGTTCAGTACGGTCTAACTTTTGCTAATTACATTTCAACTTTTTTTCATTAGATTGTAACTAAGTCTTAAGCGACTGGTTCTTGTTTTGAAGCGTTGTTACATATGCTGTCATGACGGTGATGAATCAATTGGATTAGGGTCATACCTAAAACCTTTGATGTACCCTGACATTGTACTAAGGACGTTTTTACAAATCTCATCTACGTTTGGCTCATTTCTGTAAGACAATGATGTTTGCAACAACTTCTGCATCTTATTCTAAAATTTAAAAACAAAATAAATATTTAATTCAAATATTATTAATTAGCACTACATAAATAAATAAACTTAAAAATTAAAAAATTTTATACTTACATAATTATTATGCTCTTCTTCAAATGTCCAACCTTCACCTTCTTTTAGTGTGTAAGTTTGTAGAGTGTGATCTTATCATACTCTTCTTCATATAGTTTTTTCTGACTCTGTTTTATGAAAAAAAAAAAGAATTGAAATACAACAAATAATGTTGTATTTACTGATATAATTATAACTTCTAAACAATAAACTTACAAATTCATTTCGTACGACAACAAATGATTTGAAACTTTGGTTGTGAGAAGTTTTCATTTTTCCTCTATTAACTTTAACTTTCTCATACTTTTCCTAAATAAAGCAAAGAAATAGTCATTAAATTAAATTGTGTAATAAGATTAATTGAAGCAAATGTGAAGAGAAAGAAGACAAACTTTAATGTTGGCTGAGACCTAACAATCACACATTTGGCTCTAATTTTTTGGAGTTACCCGTTTGGGAACATGTCTCCTTGCTTCCTTATCCGAAGGAAAAGATTTGTAGTATTTATGTAGTCGATAACGATGATCCTTGGCCCTTTGTTTCAACAGTGAACTCACACAACTTGAAACTTCAGGATTCTTGATATCGACGATATTGAGCTTCATGTGTGAACAACAAGTAAAAGTGAAATTAATCTTTAAATAAGTAAAAAAATGCATATAATTAAATAAAATAAAAAATTACTGAAACTTTGTTCAAAGCATTCTGTAGTAAGTTGTCTTCCTTTAACTATTTGGCATGCTAAAGGCAAGACAATTCATTCTTGACAATGACCCTTAGCTCACTGAACAATTTTGCTGATTGGATCTTGTCAATAGATGACCTTGCCTGGGGTCAATATGCATAGACAACTTGCTATTTATCGCAACATTTATGCGTTGCAATTCATAATCTTTAGTGATACCTCTAACTCTACCTCTTTTTCTGATGCTGATATTGGAACTTGTCAAAAAAAATAATGATAAGGAAAAATGCATTAAAAATGTAAATATATATTTGAAGATATGTGTAATTATAGGTGGTAAAGATTAACATACCTGAAGATCCCTCAACACTATTTGAGGTAGATAGAGGTTGTTGCTGACTGGCTTCTTAGTGGATGAAGTCAGTTGTTGTTTTTGGATGGGGTCGGATTGATTTGATTGCTGTCGGGGAGGAACATCTTCTCTAGTTGCCATCTTCTTTTCTTTGTTTCGCCCAAGTGTCATTATATTGAATATCTATAATGACATTATTAAATATTTTCCAATATAAAATACTACTAAGTTATTTCTCAATGAGTTTCCAATATAAAATAAAACTAATTAGAATAACAAAATAAAGAACTTGTCAATTTTTTCCTTAAATCATACATGAACAAATCATAATCAAAGATGATTGGAACCAAAGGCAACTTTAAGCATTTTTTTCTTTTAGTTTCTCTTTGTTCTTATTACTTATTTCTTCTTCTCCTAATCTTTTGTAATGACTCCTAAGGGCTTCTAGGCCACGAACTTGTTACTATTTTGTATTAGTTCCTTCTATAGAATTATATTATTTAATTTTAAAAATAAAAAAGATGAGTGGATCTTTGGCTCCACATTTTGAATCATATTAGAAACATTTTTTACGCCTTCCGTATATTACAAAGTTCATTATTTGTTAAAAGAAACAATATATAACTTAAAAACTTTACAAGTCTTGACTTTTCTTTATCTATAAATAACACATCTAATAAATATAAAGAAAATTTGAATCGTATTTCAGAAATCAACATTAATATGGATGTAGTTTCTTTCAATAAGGAATTTGTCACAAATATTGGTACTATTGTTACCAACTCTTAACAAATTTTATTGCATGCTATGGCTGTAAGTTAATAAGAAAGTATGCATTCAGTTATTTAGTGATGTACATTTCATACAAGGGGATATTTTTGCTTAAACCAATATAGTAATAAGAAGTGCTTAAATCAACGTAGTAATAAGAAGTGCTTCAATGATCTTAACATATGAACAAAGTTATACATACTTCACAACATTTGAAAGATAAATGAATTAAGCGTAATTAAATACGTTGCTTTTACAAAATGAAGCATAATGAAGTGCATTACTTTTACAAAATGAAGCATAATGAAATATTAAATGAAATACATTATTTTTACAAAATGAAGCATAATGAAATACATAGCTTTTACAAAATTTGTAGGAAAAAGCACGAATAAGAAACTCCCCTCTCATAAATTAAGTTTGAATACACATAAGCACTATGGTACGTGGTATTGTTACACCACATGAATCGAGAAAGTAAGTTCTCGCTGTGACTCCTAAGCTCTTAGAATATTCCACCGATAAGCCTCATGAGAGCCGTATTACGAGTTTCCAGCTTATATACCATCTTAGGGGTTTATTATGCAAAGGAATGTCATGAACATTAGATGAATTTTTAATGTTACTACTAAGTTTAAATTAATCACGTTAAAGTTCATAAATTAAGTTTGAATACACACAAGCACTATGATACGTGACATTGTTACACCACATGAATTGAGAAAGCAAGTTTTCACTGTGACTCTTAGGTTCGTGGAATATTTCACTGAAAAGCTTCATAGGAGTTGCATAATGGGTTTCTAACCTATATATCATCCTAAAGTTTTATTATACAAAGGATTGTCATGAGCATTAGGTAAATTCATACATTGATATCATCAATTATTGAAACAAAACCAAAACATAAATACTTAGGCTATTAAAACAGTCCATAAAAACTCATCAATGATTATAAGAATATTGCAAAGAACAACACAAAACCCAAACACATTATATACATTAATTAGTTGGACAACTTACCTTAACAGATGGACAATCGTAAACTACAAAGAAGAAGGACAAGGTTGGACGATTATCGAGCAACTTTCAACACAAAAACACGGCCTACAAAAAAGACAATTTCGTATTTAATGTAATACACTTGTTCATAGAGTTGGGTCTTAGGACTTAAAATGTAGAAAATGCTCATAAGTAAAGTTTTTGGACACATAACCAGTAGCTTATCGTTAATAAATTTTTAACGACTTTGTGGCAGTGATAGACTCACGAAAGTTTGTGAGTGATAAAAACTTCGATGGAGAGTGAGAAGTGAGAGTATTATGGTCTAAGAGTGACATTAGAGATTCAAAGTGAACTTTAGTTGAACAACCTATATACAGTAGTAAAACAAAGTTCCTAACACATATTCACATTCAATAAACCCATTTAATACACATAACCCATATCGCCTTATTTTTTCTAAGTTTTAGTCTCTTAATTTCCAAACCCTAAGTCTAACAATAATTCATACTCTTAAGCATTCATTTATAAAACTAAGTATAACAATAATTCATACTCTTAAGCATTCATTTATAAAACTAACTTCCAATCTTAATATACGTCCAAGTCAAATTCAATCCAATCAACCCTAGGTACACGCATATCAATCTTTAAGTCATGATCCTTGGCATTAATAACAAATTGGAAGTCAATCTAATTCATTAGCCATCATCTCTTTAAACCTTTATCTCTTTTATGTTATTTTCTTTAAGTAAGTTGAAAAAAATTATCTAATATTTCTTCTTTCATGTTTAATAAGCTTCACCCCCAAAGTCTATCTTATTTAATAATTCTCTAGTATTACAAGACTTAGGCAAATAAATTAGGATACGTAATAACTTCTTAACTTTGTGTTTGAACATTTGGTTAGAATAATTAGGGTTTATTCCTTTTAGTCTTCCTATCTTTCTTTTATTTAGTTAGGTGTCAACTCTATTATCTTCAATCAATTTTATTTGTTGCTATAAATAATTTTCAGTCATCTTATATAAA
>JANQAP020000068.1:7348029-7359617 GCA_026874005.2 Erythroxylum coriaceum
AGGATTATGGGGGCCTTGGTTTTCACTCTGCTTCGGTTCGCAATAAGGCTTAGTACTTAAGCTTTGTTGGAGGTTTATGACTGAACCTGATTCTTTTTGGGCCCATACGCTAGCTGGGAAGTATGGGTGGGCTGGTGTGCTATATGACAGTCCCAAAGCGAGGCCTTCGTGTTCAGTCACTTGGAGTGCAATATGTAAGATGTGGCCGGTGTTTGTTCGAGGCTGTAGGTGGATGGTAGGTAGTGGCTCCTGTGTCTCCTTTTGGTACGATAGTTGGGTTGATGATATCGGACCTTTGTGCATATGGGCTACGATTGTACCTATGGCGGATGCCGTTTTGAAGGTTAGTGATTATGTTGATGCTACTAGCACATGGTGTTTGACTTGTTTTCAAGATTTTCTTCCTCGGGATATTGTTGACAAGATATTACGATATGTATTGGTTCAGGGGTCCGATGACTATGTGAGCTGGCAGTTTAGTCCATCATGGGTTTTTACTGTTAAGTCGGTGTAGCAATTATTAGAATAGGAGGATGCAGGATACGATCGATTGTGGCGAGTGATATGGGCATGGTCTGGCCCTGAGCAGGTTCGCAGCTTTCTATGGTTGGCAGGGCATAATCGGCTTTCGACTATGAGTCTTTGCTTCTGAAGACACGTTGTTTCTGATGATAAGTGCGTGTGAAGTGGTGATATTGAGGACACCTTGCATGTGCTACGGGATTATGTATGGGCACGTAATATATGGGAGCGATTTGTTCCAGTTAGTGAATTATTAGGCTTTTATTCCTTAGGCCTGCGGGACTGGCTACTCTTAAATTTGGAACGCGGAAGTTGGCGATCTAGTTCAGGATCGGATTGGTGACTCTTGTTTGGTGTGGTGGTTTGGCTACTATGACGGTGGAGGAATAATCTTGTTTTTCGGCAAGGGATGGATATTCCAGTAGATGTCAGTCCTGTTATTGTGTGCTATATTAAGATGTTCTCATATGCGGCTATCGTTGGGAAGCAGGTGAATTATGGGTAGACAGGAGAGTCGGTGGGTGAGGTGGATACCCCCTTTACCTGGCTGGGTTAAGTTGAATTGTGATGGTGCTTGCCACCAGGGGCAGGTTAGTCTTGGAGCTGGTGGTCTCTTTCGAGACCATAAGGGGAATTGGCTCAGGGGTTTTTCTGCCAGGTTGGGACCGTGTTCGGTTCTACAGGCGGAATTGCATGCTGTCGCGTATGGGATGACTCTGGCATTACAAAGAGGTTATCGATTTTTGCATGTGGAAACTGATTCCTTTGAGGCTTTTGAGTTGCTTGTTGGCGCACCTCCACCGCCAACTGCTTGGGAGGTTGTACGTGATTGTTGGAGGATACGTGATGGTTTCCAGGGCCTGAAGATCCAGCATACATTCAGAGACGCCAACCGATGTGCTGATTATTTGGCTAACTGTGGCTTAAGTCACGTTGGTTTTATTTCATATACTGTTCCACCTGTTCGGATGCTGCAGCTTTTGGACTTTGATCGATGTTTGATTCATTCATTTTGACATTATTGAGTTAATGCATTTTCTTTTATCAAAAAAAAAAGAAATTGAAGTATTCTTTTGAAGCAGATCAAGTGGAATACCTTGGCCACTTTGTTTCGGTGAAAGGAGTGTTAACAAAGTGTAATGTTGAATTGGCTTATTTCACATCATTGGAAACAAATAAGAGGATTTTTAGAACTAGTTGGATATTCTACGAGATTTATAAAGGAGTATGATCAGCTAAGGAAGTCACTAAAAGCTTCTTATTGAAGAAGAATATTTTGCGATGGCATTAAAAGGTTAAAGATGCTTTTAGAGCAATCATAGAAGCATTAATGTCTTCGCCAGTTTTAGCCTTACCAAATGGGACGAGCTTGAAAGTTGTTCTTATATAGGTGATCATTTTATTGCTTATGTTAGCAAATCCTTCTCTATAAAATACTTACAATTATTTATATATGAGAAGGAACTATTAGTTTGGTGGTTGTAATTTGACAATGATCTCAATATTTAATAAGTAGGAGATTTATTGTGCAGATAGATTATAAACGCTTGAACTACTTAAAAGAACAATAGATTATTCTCTCTTCCAACAATCGTAAATCTGGTATAGTACAGTAATTAATTAGTTGTCTAAAGTATATACAAGGGATTTATATAATCCAATGATGTCTTAATGTAAAACAACTGATTACAATAGATAATTCACTGTTAGGAGGAGGATGTGGTAGTACATAAAGTGGTCCAATATGGTAGTACAGAAAGGGATCCAATGGCTTAAACAAGGTGAGTTTAATGTTTCAGCTTATAATTGGTTTAATAAATTGTTGTAATGGAAAGACATAGAAGTGGTTGGTGCTAATATATAATTGCACAATAAAATTATCTCCCTATCTTAAGACAGGTTTGTGGGTGGTCATTATGGTTACTAAGCGATGTATAAAATGCTACATTTGTACTTATTTTAGAGAAAAATGCAAGGAGTTATTCGAGAATTCATTTGTAGATATGGCATTTCCCAAAGAAACAAAGACGAAACTGTGGCTAGTTTAAGGATGTTGCAATTATTGTCCGTTTCATAATAAGTATGGACTAATATTAGTCTTGACTTTGTTGAATGATTGCCACAATTTAAAGGTTACTTCATGATAATGGTTGTGATAGAAAAAATATATAAATATTCTCATTCTATACATTTCTTGTTGTGAAAAATCGATCGGATTAGAACAGGTTCGCAGGTAAATAGGACTGAAGGAATAATAATGAACACACAGATTTTACGTAAAAAACCCTCAAATTAGGGTAAAAACCACGGGCAACTATAGAAGAATTTTACTACTGAGAAAATTGGAAAATTACAAGGAGAAAACTACACTCACAAAAATACACACAATATTTTTGTCTCTCTCTTGTTTATCTCTATCACCTCACTTCTCTCTCTCTCTTTATTTTTTGCCCATATAACCCGATTTTTATTAGTAACTTTTGACAAGAGTTCTATAAGGTACAAAGAGTGTCATTGAAGATGTCGATTGTTTATCATCCTTAAATTGGTGATCAAATATAAATTTTTAGTGGATTCTTAGAGACTTATTTATCGTGTATGGCCAATAATTGTGTAACTTATTAGGGTGGATGGCTGATCTCTTGTAGAATGGTAGTATGATATCACTTTTATTTGACTAAATCAAGTTTTATATTTAACAATTAACAACCTCAAAATCAGATGAAACAATTGACAAATAAAAATGCACCAACAAAGAATTTGAAATTAATAAGTTTGATTCAAATTCGTCGCCCTTGGTACAACTTTTCATCAATCTTTGAACGACCACTTTCCCTTTTACTTCTGCTGAGAAATTACTTTCCTACCCTTTTAATCTGTCTCTTTCCTTTTCGTTAGCCAGTAACTTAGACAGGTCCTTTGAGGTATTTTCCTGGGCTTTTCAAGGGAGAAGGAGGCAACCGCCTCACCGGAGGCTCACCTTTGGTTTACGTCGAAGAAAATGGAGAAGGGGATGGAATCACCGTCTTGTGAGGACTTCACCCCTCTTTGCAGTTAGCGTAGTAAGAGCGTTTTCGAGGGTCCCTCAAATGAGTTGGGAGTCCGAGAGAATCCTAATAATATTTAGTCACCTGTGAAGGGGGCTTGGAAAAACAAGCTCAAGGTTCTTCATCATAAAGGGAATCTGAAGTATTACCCAGATGTCGTTCAAGATGGCATCTTCACTCCTCCAATTGAGGTGTTACAAGCGTGAGCTAGGGTTTGGTCAAATGCTCTAGTAGGTTTTTTCTGGTCAAAGAGGCTGGCTCCGGTGGTAAACGCCTGGCTAAGACTCATTGGGGTAAAAAAGGCCATGAAAAGGTAATGTTCAGGGAGGATGGGTCAGTACTGTTCAAGTTCACTGAGAACTCTAATCTGTCAGAGATTGTCGAACAGGGGCCGTGGCACATTAGGAATCAACCTCTGTTTTTGCAGCAGTGGAAACCTGGCTTGGGTTTGGACAGGGGTGCGATTGAAGCTATCCCCTTGTGGTTGCAGTTCCATGGTTTACCTATGGAATATTAGATGATCGAAGGTCTGAGTCATTTGGCTAGTGTTTTGGGTAAACCACCTCTGCATGAATTCACAAACGACATCAATGGAGTGGATTGGTTATGCAAAAATTTGTATAGAAATTCCTAGGATGGCTCCTTTACTTGAAACTTTACCTATTCTAAGACTTGGAGAATCTAGGGAGCTGGTAAGGGATGAGATCAGTATTTCTTATCCGTGGTCACCTTCAACAGTAAAAAAGATATGGGTAGCTATAGATAGAAGGGTTCAAGTAGGGCTGCATGAGGAGCTATTGTTTGAACAGTCCCCGTCCATAAGACAGGAGGGTACGTCTAACACTGAACAACGCAATGCGGCAGTAGGAGGAGGTTAAACTGATACTAAGTTAGATTAAGGGACTCGAAAGGAAAGTCACAGTCTAGGAGGGAGATTAGGGTACAAGAGAAGAGGTCAGTGGCATTTGAGGAGAACGCGGATGTTATGGAAAAAAGGGTTGATTTGGCTCCATCCTTGGCAATCAATTTTGAGGATAATCCAGTAAGCAATTATATGAATGCAAGGGTCAGAGGAGTTAAAAGTGGGCCTCTTCAATCTAGTCCTCCTACTAGTTCGGACTCACTGTGTGCAAGTGGTAGACCGGATGGGTCTAATTTTGTTCAAACTCAGGATGAATCCGTTTCCACTTATTTTGTTCCAGTAGAAACTCTGGATCCAATCTTTACTATAAGTAAGGAAATAGAGTCAGATTTTGAAGATGTAGATCACTCTCCGCCTATTGTTGTAATTGCTGGGAAGGGTAAAGGTCAAAAAAAGGGTAAGAAGAAGAAGCACAAAGGGGTTATAACCCCTGAATGTTTGTTCTAATAGTTCCCCATATATGTCGTTATTAGTATGGAATACTAGGGGCTAAATAACCCCATAAAGAAGATGATGGTCCAAGAAGTGGTAGCAAAGCAAAAACTGATTTTGGTGGGGCTTTTAGAAATAAAAATTAAGAGAGGGTCGGTTCATAAAGATGTGGCTTTTTTGAGTGCAAAATGGGAGTATATATCTAACCATGATTTCCATTATAATGGCAGAATTTTGTGCTGGTTCAATAAGGATCTGGTTGAGGTTCAGGTTGCTCAAATGAGTGAGCAACACATTCACTTACATTGTTAGCTAATAGGCAGGTTTCATTTTGAAGCTACTATTATCTATGAGTCTAATTTTGCTTTTCAAAGGGCAAGATTGTGGGAGGACTTGAGGTCAATCCATTCAGGAATGTAACTTCCATGGATTGTACTTGGTGATTTTAACTGTTGCTTGAATTCAGATAAGGTTGAGGGTGGTGCAGGTTTTTATCCTAATATAGGGAGGGAGCTTGCTTAGATGCTTCAGCAAGTTGATTTAGTGGACCTAAGGGGGTCAGGTAGATGGTTCACATGGGATAATAAACAATAGGAAAATTTGTTCTTAAGGAAAAAACTGGACAGTGCATTGGTGAATCAAAGTTGACTACAGTCCTTCCCTAGAGCATTGGCTTTTTTTGGTGACCCACTATGTTTGGATCATGCCTCCATTTTGATCCGACAGTTGAATGTTGGGACAACAGTATGTGCTCCTTTTCGTTTCTTTAATGGTTTAACATAGGTGGATAGTTTTATGGTAGTTATCCATAGGGTTTGGGATTGTGAGGTGGCTGGGTTCAAAGCTTTCCAACTAATGCAAAAATTGAAGTATGCAAAGACAACTATTAAGTAAATGAGTAAAGCAAAGGCTCAGGATTTAAAAGAGTTAAGTAAAGCAGTCACAGATATTCAAAATCAATGTTTTTTGGATCCTTACAATGTTAGTTTAAGGATTCAAGAAGAGGATAGATTGAGGAAGTACCAAGAAGCTTTGAAATTACAGACATCCATTATGAGACAGAAAGCTCTACTGAACTAGCTTAAAGAAGGGGATGTAAATTCAAAGTTTTTTCATGCTTCTATATTGGCACGTCGAAATATGAATACCACCACATAATTAAAGGATGTGGGGTAAATCTGATTTCAGATCAGCAAGAGCTCTCTGCCCATATTCGTAGGTACTTTGCCAACTTAATGCAGGGTTCAACAAGTTAGCAAAATGGGTTTTAGGTGGGGAATGTGCTAGAGTATTGTTCGGATCAGTCAATGCAATAGATGCTTACTGCGCCTTATACAACATAACAAGTGAAAGAGGTGGTGTGTCGGTTAAATAATTATAAGGCTCCGAGTCCTGATGGGTTTCCAGTAGTTTTTTCCAACTTGGGACATTACGGGGCCTCTCTTAAAGAGATTAACCATACTTTTATTTATCTTGTTCTTAAGATGGAGAGGCCATCGATGATAACGGATTACTGTCGAATTTCTTGCTGCTCAATGGTTTATAAAATTATTGCAACCTTATTGGCAGAGCGACTTAAAATGGTGTTGACTGAGGTGGTTAATAAGGCACAAGGGGCTTTTTTACCATCAAGAAGCATTGGAGACAATATACTGATTTTGCAAGAGCTGTTAGGGGAGTATCACACGGGGAAACCTATTAAAAGTTGTGCTTTGAAACTGGATTTATTCAAAGCATACGATACAGTTAGTTGGGAATACTTGAACTTATGCTTAAAAGCTATCAGTTTACCGGATAGGTTTCGACATTGGATTCTGTAATGTATTAAAACTACGTCGATGAGTGTGCTAGTGAATGAGATCCCAATGAGGCCTTTTTTTCAACAAAAGAGGAATCAAGCAGGAGGATCCACTCTCTCCTTACCTATTCATATTGACAATGGAGGGATTTTCTAGACTGGTATCTAAACTGGTGGCTAGTAATGGGTTGTTTCAATATCACTATAAATGTCGGGAGTTGAAGTTGTCCCATTTGCTTTATGCTGAGGATGTCATCATGTTTTGCAAAGCTGAACCTCAAGTGATGACGATGATGATGAACATGGTGAGTATTTTTTCAGGGTGTTCTAGGATGACGGTAAATGACCAGAAGAGTGGGGTGTTCGTATCTTCTGATATTTAAAATACGGAATGGTTAAGTATTATGGTGGGCTTTGCAAGGCAGGAAATCCCTTTTTGATACCTAGGGATCCCTATTACTGCTGGTAAGCATAAGTATTCAAATTGTACTCCTTTGATAGAAAAACTGAAAGGTCGAATCCTCGCGTGGCAGAATAGATTCTTATCTTTAGCTGCTAGAGTAAATCTTATCAATGCTGTGTTGAATAGTATGCATATTCATTGGGCAGCTCATTTGGTTCTTCCTAAGAAAGTGATAAAGGATATGGAAAGGGTGTTAAAGCCCTTCTTATGGTCGGGAAAAATAGAGAATTATAAAGGGGCCAAAGTGAAATGGAGTGAAATCATCATTCCTAAGAAGCATGGGGGTTTGAGCGTCATATATATTACTCAAATGCAACGGGTTATGCTTCTTAAGAGGATTTGGAGGTTATTTGTGGATAAAGAAGCCTTGTGTGTGAAATGGGTGCAGATGTTTTATCTCCAAACTCAAAGTTTCTGGCAACTACAAGGTAATTGTTGTTAGTCGTGTATTTTTAAAGGTATGTTGAACCTAAGGGAACTGGTCTATCCTTGCTTGAAATATAGGGTAAGGGATGGAGAAGATGTTTGGATGTGGTTTGAAAATTGGTCAGAATTCAGTCCATTATGGTTGCGTGAGGATTTACAGGTGCTACAGAGCTGAATTCCTATGGAGGCTACGGTTGCTTAGATTAAGCAGGAGTGGGATAGACTTCTCACCTAATGTCATTTTCATATATTGGAGAGTTATTTACCGGACAGGCCGAATGAAAATAGGAAGGATAAGTTGGTTTGGACTTGACATTCAAACGGATTATTCAACAACAGATCTGTGCATAACCTACTGGTTGCACCATGTGAAACAGTCCCTTGGATAAATATAGTGTGGAAGCAGGTTATATGTCCCAAGGCTACCTTTTTTCTATGGTTGGTGATCAAAAAAAGATTGAGAACTAAGGATAGGTGGTTTGGGTAATGATCCCATATGTGTCTTATGTAAACTTGTAAATGAGACGAGAAATCATTTGTTCTTTGAATGTTTTTATAGCAAATCAGTGTGGAGTAGAATTTTGTCTTTACTTCGTCTCCGAAGGTTCTTGATTGTATGGGATGAGGTGTTGGCAGATATCATTTGGTATGTGAAACCTGGTTACAAGGATGGTCTATTAATCAAGACTTCTTTCCAGATGGTTATTTATTATATTTGGAGGGAAAGAAACAGGCGAATTTATAAGATAAGGAGTAACATAAATCTAAACTTGCCGAGGTAATTGTCAACTTGATTAGAAAGACTCTCTTAGCTCACAATAAGCAAGACAGTATCAGCCATGATATCATATCGCTTTGGTTAATTTAATCTCATGTTAATTCTTGTTGTATTCTTTGTGTAGTGTAGTTTCGTTTCTGAATGTAGGATCCTTGACGTGGATCATGTACACGATTCTGCTTAGTTAATATAATTTCCTTTTTAACTTCCAAAAAAAGAATTTGAAATTAATAATTTAGTGTATGTAAAGTTTTGACCTTATAGACAACAAAATGTGCAATAATAGGTGAACTGAACCATAAGTCTTCGTTTATGTTCTTTAGCATTTAAGAATTTATATCATTTGAAACTTCTGCAGAACTCTAGAATCTATTCCACCTTTTATGTTTCTCAATTTAAAAAGTATGTTTCTGATACAGCAAGAGTCCAATCACATCTGCTAATGGTAACATCATCTATGTTGAAACACTTAATCGTTACTAATGAAAGAGGATAGTTAAATGCAAAAACAAGCCAACTGATTTTAGTCATTAGGTATCAAATTGTAATCGACTTTTGAGCAATAATCAATTTCTTGTTGTTCTCTTTCTATTTTTTAAACTTATTTAGTATTCACAATTACAAAAACCTAAATTCATCATTCTTGAATTGACGTATATCAAAATCTCAAACACAATCCATTTATTCTAGAAAGTGTTACGAATAAATTTTGGTAAGGAGACAAATGAATAACAGAAGAGAGAAGAGTATAGAAAGAGGAGAGAAGATGGACAAATTACAGAGGGAGAGAGAGAGAAATGGCTAATTTATATTGTTCTCCTCTTAAGGAAATAGTTACAAGTTTTATACTACTTATAGTTGCATAATAGCTGTAATATTTTTATATGTAACAATTCCGTCTACTTTAGAAAACCTTGTTCATAAGGTTTGATAAGGAAAGCATTAAGGAGGTTTACAGAATGGATAAAAAAGAAATAATCTTATTTTCTTTTTGGCAAAATTGAACTTCTCATCACCCATCTCCTTCACGGCAACACCAACAGTAACTCCTTTAGCATTGTTGAGGAAGGACGCAAGATCATCAGCAGTATGAGACACAATAGCACAGAAAACTCTAGCAATGTAACCACTTACAAAGCTCACACCCTACTCTTTTAGTATAACTCTAAAACCAGATGAAATGTTTTTATACTTTGCAGGTTCAATCAAGGGGATGACAAAGGAACTACCAGAGGCAACAATTCTGTTAGTCATGAGAGAGGTAGACTCCGAGGGCAATGTCTAAGTAGATGAGGAGTCACCTACATGGTTTGCTACCTTCGATTCATGAGTTTCGGAGTAACTAGAATAGTCGCTCCCAGTTCCACTCCTTGCCATTACATTAATTGTGCGAACATCATCTTAAGCTCCAGTATGTGTTTATTGTGTCTTTTTACCCTACTTTGTGATTCCAAAATCATTTTCTCGTTCTTGATCTGTGCTTCCATCAAATTTTTCGTGTTGTCTTCGAACCTTCACATCTCTGCACCCCTTGTTCCTTCCATTACGGATGTTCTCCTTTAAATCGGCTACTTTGATACCATTTGTTATGAATAATTTTTGGTAAAGAGAGAAATGAAGAACGGAAGAGAGAAGAGTAAAAAAGAGGAGAGAAGATAGAGAAATTACATAGAGAGAGAGAGATACACATAAATAGCTAATTCATATTGTTCTCTTGTGAAGGAAACAACTACAAGTTTTATACTTACAGCTATATAATAGTTGTACAGAAAGATAACGCGTACCTTTCTCCCAAACAAGAACTATAAAATTGATATTGTTATTTCATCAAAGACAATATTCAATTATATTATCCTTTAGCATTATTCCGTTTCAAAAACTTTAACCTATGATTTTTGGGAATTGAGCTCAATATTATAAGTTTCATACCGTTTTTTAGTTGGTACGACATCTCACTTTCTCTCTTAGTTCTCCTCTCCAGTGGTGACCCTCTTCTCCCTCTCCAACGTCTCTCTTATTTCCTTTCTTCCTCACTGTCACGTACTTTTGTCTCCACTCTCCTTATTGTACCACGCCACCACTGGCCACCACTGCTCTCTAACCATTGCTTCCAACAGTCCACTGCTATGCCTAGTGTGTGTGGAGTGTAGAGTGCAACAGAATCTGCAAATATGGAATTTCAATTTTCGTATCCAGATCTAGATCCAGACCCAAACTGACCCGAACCGAACTGAACCAAACTAACTAATCATTTAAATGCATTTTCTATTTTTTTGGATGTATTTTTTGCTTTGAATATTAATTCCATTATATTTGGTTGTGTATGTATGTTTTGTGATGGTTAGAATTGTTGGAATTCTTGTAATTGTTTGTGTGAGTTGGAAAATTTAAGTTTAAAAGTTGGAATTGTTTATGTGAGTTGGTTCAATTTCAATGCAAGTTAGGCATTGTCAATTTATAAAGAAAATTAATGGATTGAAAATTTTGAATTTAAAATTTGGAATTGTTTGTGTCAGTTGGTTCAATTTCAATATAATTTAGACATTGTTATTATTTTATGAAGAAAATTAATGGATTGGAAAATTTGAATTTGAAATTTGGAATTGTTTGTGTGAGTTGATTCAATTTCAATATAATTTAGACATTGTCAATTTATGAAGAAAATTAATGCAGTGGAAAATTTGGGTAAGAAACTAAGAATGTTGATTAAAATTGGTGAATGATAGATTATTAAATCAAAGTTAGGAATTAGGATTTTAGTAACAATATTGATTAATATTAGTTAAGAAAACAATCTAATTATCAACATTATAAATTGAATTGTATACGTAAAAAAATATTAATTTATAGTTGAATTATGAGATTACATAAAGTAAGTTATAAACTTATAGTTGTGAGTTATGAAGTTGAATATGTTGTAGTTGTAAGTGTATGTCTTTAGTTTATAGCTGAATGATGTAATCATATGAAATGAGTTATATTATATAAGATGTATACGTGTATTGTGTAATTATGCTAGTTTTGAACTTATTGGTGAACTGTATTGGATGAAATTGAATTGTGTATAATGTGATTATAAGATGGACATATGTATTGTTGGGCCTTGAATTTTTGTTTATTTTGGTAAACATGATTTGAATGAATTCTGGTATTGTTAGATAAATTATTTTTTATTGAGGTTAACTATTATGTCAAGTTTA
>JANQAP020000068.1:7419204-7430934 GCA_026874005.2 Erythroxylum coriaceum
ATTTAAAAATCTCTTGTTGCTTTCTTTACTCTATTACACTTGTGTTCTTTTTGTGTGTGAGGGAAACACTTAAACACCTGTGTGCGCGTGAGGTATTCGAGGGCTAACGGAATTGTTCGGCAATATTCACGTGAGAAGGCTGAATCTTTGCTTAAGCGGACCGAAGCGGGATTGCCGCACGAAGGTAGGCGCGACTTGTGGTGAAAGTTTGGGTCCAAAGTAGACCTTTGTGATACCATGAAGAAGAACGTGATTTGGTGAAAAAAGTTAATCTACGGTTATATACCGGTCCAATTTAGTAATTTACTACTCAACAAAGGTAATCTTCCCATCCAGAGAAAGAGTTAGTGATGATGATTGAATAAGAATCAAGAATTCATCAAACTCGTTTCTCCTTCCCTAACTTCAAGGGTTGTGTTGGACCAACAACTTCGAATGAATCGGTCAATTAAATGCAAATGCAAATGCAATATGAGATATTATTATCAAATCCTACTTCCCGTCTATGAGAAGACTAACATCTAAATTGGCAAAGAATCAATTCTCAACCACTTTGAATTTATTACAAGGAGAGCGACAAAAAAGAGAGAAATGAAGGAACAAGCCACTTGGTAGAACACAATACCGTATAAAAGTGGTGCCCATTTACCTATTATTTCACGAAAATTGATGTATAGCTGCAGATGGCTACCGCTTTCTAGCAGCACCTCACCAGTCTAACAGAGCAATATGATCCCAGCATTTTAATTGTGATAGAAACTTCAATTCTTTTATTTGTATATTAATTTTGGCATACACAAAGTGTTTCCCGAGTCATGAAATGGACACGTCTTGCAATTTAACCCTCACAGAGCCACTGTTATCACCAAGAAGGAATAGTGGCATGAGAAGACAAACTCCGACGAGTTATGGAATTAATTATCGGTACTAAACTTTTAAATTACAATAGTGTGGTTCAAAATGTTTGTGCAATTTATTACAATTGTACATGTATTACTTGTAATTTGTGCAGGCATCAACTGTCATTACTATAATAATTTATAACGATAATATACTTCGTAATCCATAATTTAATATTTGCATTAACATAATCAAGTGGTTAATGGTAATAACGATGATCCATGATAACTATGGTCTAAATTATAAGTTAACGATTCATTGATAAATTCTCATTATGATAAAAAACCATATTGAAACACTTCTATAGAATGAACGGATTACATTACCATCTAACATTCGATAGTGTTAATAAAATTTCAGATGAATGTTATAATAACCATAAATTAATCACATTTAACATAAATTAAATACTTAATTAGGTATCATAACGAGGAGAATTTGTACCTTGCACAATATCTAACTAAAAATTCCAACACCAATTATATATTCAAATTTAAAGAACTTCATTATCGGACCGAAATAATAGACATGGATCCTAGATCCCTTTGCCAAAGGATATAAATAACTGGCAATGAATCGAAAAAAACTGGACAAGACTCGTTTGAAGGAAAATGTCCTCATCAGCAAGCATCAAGGACCTCGAAGCTCAACCTGCATGGCTTCTTCTTGTATCATTTCTTGGTTTTTTTCCACTCATCAAAATCACCATCTTTATTCTCAAGTGGGTCTATACTACTTTCCTTAGACCACCGAAAAATCTGAAAAAGTATGGTTCATGGTGCCTTATAACAGGAGCCACAGATGGAATAGGCAAAGCATTTGCGCACCAACTAGGTCTTCATGGCCTAAACCTAGTGCTCGCGGGTAGAAACCCGAGTAAGCTAACAGCAGTGTCAAGTGAAATTCAAGCCAAGTTTCCATCTACCATGATCAAGACTCTGGTGTTTGATTTTTCAAGTGTAGTATTAGTTTCAGATGGTGGCATCAAATCAGTGGTAGAGGAAGCTATTAGAGGTTTAGATGTGGGTCTTCTGATAAACAATGTGGGAATCACGTACCCTTCTGCGAGATTCTTCCATGAGGTCGATGAGAAAGTGTTAATGGACATTGTCAGAGTGAACGTGGAAGCTACTACTTGGGTTACTAAGGCTGTTTTACCAGCAATGCTTGAAAGGAAAACTGGAGCCATTGTCAATATTGGCTCAGGAGCTTCAGTTGTAGTTCCTTCACATCCGCTCTACACGGTCTATGCCGCTACAAAAGCGTAAGTGTTCTTTTTATAAATGTACTTCGTCCAACCATTTAGTGGGTTATCGTTTAGGGACTGAATGTTTTCGATGAAAACGAGGCCATCTCTTTGAACTGGTTAAATGCTTCATCGTTTTCAGAAAACTTTCTGAGAAGGAAAAGTGAAGGCATGATTTTCATAGCTAAAAGATGCTTCTTCTTCTCGAGAAAAGGGATTGCAGGTTAACACATAATTTCGGGTTAGTTACAACTGCAGCTAACAGCTAATGCAATAGAGAATATAACAAGATCAGATCAAAGCATACTCCTGACAAGTTTACTGAGGAGGTTCTGTCATAAAAAGATACCAATTTCATGTGTCTTATGACACAATGGTTATAACAACGATCTGATAATTGATGACAGCAATTTAATGCACTGTTTATACCTTAGGCTTAAACATTGATAACCGGGGCTGGGTTACATCTCTCATTATGGAATGGAACCTTGTAGAAAACTTGATGTTTAAATTTTGAATTAAAAATTTAATTATTACAAAAATGAAATGAACAAAAGGATTATCAGTTTATTCCTTGATGTGAAAAACATGTGTGCTAAGCGAAGCGTCCTTTTCAAGTATCCTGCTAAATACGGATGTCTGGTTGTTTGATCATTCATGTAGTTATATAGATCAACTATCAAGATCCATGTACGTGGAGTATAAGCAGCATGGAATCGACGTTCAGTGTCAGGTACTGTTGTTTAGTTATTTTGTACTTCTGAATAATATATAGAGGTCTTAATTAAATGTGGAAAACGTGCAAGCTTCTTGGAAGAAATGAGAGTATGGCAAAGTGTCTTGTTTTAATTAGGTCCCATTATATGTTGCAACGAATATGACATCAAGGGTGGCGATGGTGGAAAAGCCCTCCTTGTTCATTCCATCGCCCGAAGACTATGCAGCAGCTGCAATTCGCCAAATAGGGTACGGGCCACGGTGCACCCCTTACTGGACTCACTACTTACAATAGTGCTTTGCTTGCTTTCTGCCCCACTCTGTTCTTGATGCTTGGCGTCTATCCATCGGCATTAATCGAAGGGCAAACTTAGGCTTAGTTTCCTCCTCATGACATTCAAGTACTGTTAGCCATCAATAAATCTGTAGTTACAATTTTAATTAGCTCAGATTCCATGTAATCATGCAGAATTCAAACTCCCAACAACCAACTTGCAAAACGTCCCTACAATCTGTGAAATCATCAAGAATATAGGATCTCTAAGCTTCACCTAAAAAACCTTCAACGACTGACGGAGACTCATGGCATTTATATGAGATGTTGGCTTACAAAGGCAAGCAAATCTTATCGAACTTTTAAAAATTTTCAAGAGGAAAACCTTTAAAAACCAAATAAATGAGCAAAATGCTTCTACCTTCCTCTTAACTATGTATATTTTCAACACTTGATTATTAATGTGATAAAAGTTTAATTAAATTTCAATATTTGGTTATTTAATTCATTTGATTTTAATTCAAGGATACATAATAAATATCTATTTAAAAGGAGTTAGAAGATATCATAACTTTATCTAAAATTAATTCTAATGATTAATTAAGATAACTTATAAATAAAACCAATAATAATCATACTTTTACATATAATACATCATTTAAGTTTAGCTATACTTTTTGTCAACTATAATAATTATTATTTAGAATAATAGTTTAAGTATTCAATTTTATCAACACAGTTAAATTTGTGAAAACAATTAAACCGATATTAGGTCGTCATGAAACCAGTAAAGGTTAAATAAAATTGAAGAATTTAAAATATGATTGAAGGAGATTGTCCTTATCAACCGAAAAATTTAAAGTTTAATTGAAAAAAGATATTGTTAAATGAAAATTAGTTAGTTTATTAGGTTTATAAAAATCAATTAGTTTACAAAAACCGATTGATTAATTAATAATGATTAGTTTTTAATAATAAGGATTATTAAAATAAATTAAACCAAAAAGTTGAAAACTGAAAAAAATTATTAGTTCACGGTTTTTACGATTAAATTAAACAAGTTCATAATAGTTGAATTTGGTCATTTTTAATACCTTAGACTTATAACCACATGTATATAGTAAAACCTTCCTTAATGGTACCACTCAATTTATATATATAGAATCTTTCGGTGGATAAGGTTAGCTGTGAGTCAAGAGGTTGAATTTGTGACCTAAATCCTTTCAAATTAACTCAAACAGAATAGTAACATATGCTTAATGCTAAACTTTGATGTTCATAACTATGTATCAAATATATAATTCACTTATCTTCCAAGATCTGTAGCTATATGTATATTGTAATTCGCTATCTTTTAATAAACTAAACTCCTTGTTACTTGTATATATTATACAAGAGATCTCAACTTTTTTATTAATTTCCAAAATCAAATATAAATAAATTCAATACCTTGGAATATAGTCAAGCTCCATCTTTTTTTTTCTAATTGTTGATTCTAAACTCGAGCTTCTATAAGATGTTATTAAAGTGATTGAGTCAATGTCATAAGCTTATAGATTCAGCACAACTTAATGCTATCAATTGAAATCATGCATCTATCAGTTCTTTCATTGCCATGAGAAATTGATATGTATTTCTTCATTGAATTGTTTTTCATTAAAGTATGGTGAAGCTTAACATTTAACCTACCATGCATGCAGTTTAATCATAAGTTAATATATATTGTTACTTCAATCATATGTGACAGAACTAATTTCCTTTTACAAGCTAAAAATGTAAAGTCCTGCTAGCAAGTATGTGGTTTATTTATTAACCACAAGTTTCACTTTCGTACACATAAATGTATCTTCTATGGCCATAAATATTTGTCCAATTAAATTCCACAAACTTATGTTGTCATTATCAAGAAACCAAGTCCTACCTTAGCTAGTAATATATATTTATAAATGTTCATCTAGGGAGGTAATCATACAAAATGAGTTATATTACATATGATGGCCTTGCGTATTGTGTAATTGTATATGTTGAAAACTTGAATTATTGGTTTCTGAATTATTGATGAATTATGTTAGATAAAATCGGATTGTGTTGGATGAAATTGAATTGTGTATGATTTTGATATATGTCTTCATTTATTGTTATAGATTAATGAAAGTTCAAGTACTCCTGATCAAACTGCTTCAGGAAGATACAATGATCCAGCTTGGACTTATGTTACATTGGTCCCGGGTATGAAGAACCATACAATTTGCTTATTTTGTAAGAAACATTTGAAAGATGGAGAAATCACCCTATTGAAGAAGCATTTAGCTGGAGTTAAAGGAGATGTAGAACTCTGTAAAAAAGTAAGTCATGATGTGAAGTGGCAAATGAAAACATCGCTTGAAGAATATCAACATGAGAAAGATAGAAGGGAAAGGTCGAATTTTGAAATTGGTAGTGGAAGTTCGTTTGCTGGTTTTCATGATGATTGTGGAAATGTTGAAGGTGGTAGTGGTAGTGGTAGTGTTCAATCCTAGGCCCAAGAAGAAGTGAATGTTACACCTAGACATGATGTGAGGAAAAGAAGAAGGCAGGTGAGTAGTTTTTTTCCACCACGAACAACTTCTGAAGCTCAACCTTCAATTCGTAGTGCAATGAAATTAAAAGATGTAGCTCATAATGTCGATATGGCAATAGCTAGATAGTGGTATAATACAGATTCATCATTTAATGCTTCTCAGTCTTATTATTATCAACCTATGGTGAACGCAATAGCCTCTTATAATCTGGGATATAAAACTCCTTCGATTGATGACTTAAGAGGTAAACTTTTGAGTTGCTCAGTTATTGAAATTAAAAGTTATTTGACTGAAAGAAGAGTAAATTGGGCTATTTTTAGGTGTTCAATTATGTGTGATGGTTAGACAAACAGGAGACAAGAGCTTATTATTAATTTTTTGGTTTATTCTATAAATGGCTCAATATTTTTGAAGTCTATTGATGCATCTGGGCTTATTAGAAATACTGATTTGAGATATTTGATGAAGTTGTGAATGAAGTGGGGCCAGAAAATATTGTTCAGTTCATTACTGACAATGGTTCCACTTATAAAGCAGCAGGAAGAAGGTTGCAAAGTAGGTATAATTCTTTTTTTTGGACTCCTTGTGCTACACATTGCATTGACCTAATGCTGGAGAATATAGTGAATCCTAGGTATTTTCCTATTATTAATGAGACTATGCAGAAAGTTAAAAAGGTGAATAAGTTCATCTATAATCGTGCATGGGTGTTGAATTTAATGAAAAAGGAATTTACCAATAGTAGGAATTTATGTCGTCCTGGTGTGACAAGATTTGCAACGATTTTCTTATCACTTCAGTCTTTTGTTTTGGTGAAGAAAAAGTTAATACAAATGTTTACAAATGATAAGAAGGTTGCATCTCAACATATTAAGTCTAATGTTATATTGGAGGTTTCCAGCATTATACTAGAAGATAGAGAATTTTGGTCTCAATGTCAATTTGTTATCCGAGTTTATGAGCCTTTTGTAAGGGTGCTTCACTTGACTGATAGTGAAGAAAAGCCAACAATGGGTTATTTTTTGGATGTCATGGAAAGGGCAAAAAAAGCAATCAAGGTCAATATGAAGCATAGACTTTTTTTGTATACACCGTATTTTGCACTCATCAATTAGAGATGGAAAAGAAAACTTTCTTCTCTATTGTTTGCAGCTGGTGAGTTTTTGAATCGTAGTATATATTTCAGACTAGATTTTACAAAGAAAGCTGAAGTTAGTAGAGGAATGTTATTCACTATTACAATAATTGTTGGCCATGAAATGGTACAAGATATCTTAAGCTCACAAATGGAGCTTTATAACTAGTCTTCTGGGGTTGGATTGTCGATTGCTATTTGACAAAGAGCAAAACCTTCTCCAGGTATTAGATGTTTCCTTTTTCTTATTTGTTAAAAAATAATTATCACTTTATTTTGTTTGTAACGCTACTTTTGTTATCTTACGACTTACAGTTTCTTAGTGGGATCAATTTGGAAGTGATGTTCCAGAATTGCAAAGGTTTGTAATTCGAATCTTAAGTCAATTTGTGAGTACAACAGGCTGTGAACAGAACTAGAGCATATTTGAATTCATCCATTCCAAGAAAAGGAATATATTGGAGCACAAGAGATTGAATGACTTGTTATTTGTTCATTACAATTTAAAGCTTCTGGAAAGGTATGTTATTATCATTATTAATTTTGATGTATTTTCTTATAATTTTCTATTAATTAAAATTTATTGTTTATTGGAATCTTAATAGTAAAAGTAGTTCAATAGATCCAATTTCTATTGACAATATCAATCATTTGGCAGATTGAGTTTCTGAGGAACCAGATTTGATAGATGTGAATGACTTGAAAGATAATATTTGTTGGGAAGCATTAACATGTCATTTGATACATTGAATTTGAATCATGATGATGATAAGACTCCTCTCAATGATAAGGATTTGTACCAAATGATAACTAGGGTCAGTGTAGTTATAGCGAATATCCTTTTATAGACGATTGAATGAAGTTCTAGGTTTTTGTTTTTCCTCTTCGTTTAATTTTATTTGTTAAATTATATGTATGTAATGTAATTATAAATGTTTTTGTTACATGTTTCATTTCTACTTGGTTGGTTACTCATCACAAACTCTTGTCGTAAATTGTAATAGTTTGAGAGTTGAGGATATTTATTATTCTTTTTATTAGATGTTTTGATGTAATTATTATTTATTATATGATGAAATTGTAATATTTTAAATACTTTGTATTGTTCTTAATTTTATATTTGTATGATGATAATTGTCTTTTTTCTTATGATTATTATTTATATATGAAATATCTGAAAATTATTGTTATTTCATATTAATTGTGGTTATTATTTATTATTATGATTTTTGGAAACATGGTTGATGTAAACTTATAAACTATACAGTACAACCGTACAATATGACAGTGGACTATTTTGTAATTTCAAAAAAAATTCAGGGACTATTTCATAAATTTAAAAAATTACCCGAAATAATACCTGATGTTGATCGGTACCAGTATAGTACCATACCAGAACCCAATTTAGTACTAAGTCTAGTATGATATTCGCAACATTGTAGATTATACTAAAACCTTTTCTCCTATAACTAAATTGACATCTGTTCTTGTTTTCATTGCATTGGCAGGCACCCATGATTGGCCTCTTCATCAACTTGATGTAAAAAATGCTTTCTTTTATGGTGATCCTCAGGAGACTATTTTTATGGAGCAACCACCAGGGTTTATTACTCAAGGGGAGACTAATCTAGTGTGTCACCTTAACAAATCTTTTATGGTCTAAAACTGTCACCGAGAGCGTGGTTTGGGCGCTTTAGAATTTTGAGATATTTAAAAGGCTCTCTAGGGTAAGGTCTTCTTTACCAGAATCATGGACACATTCAGATTCAAGGGTATATAGATGCATATTGGGCAGGCTCTTATAATCCACAGTATACTTCTGGTTACTGTGTATTTTTGGGTGGAAACATGGTATCATGGAAAAGTAAAAAGCAGTTAGTTGTTGCACGTTCTAGTGTTGAGTCTAAGTATAGGGCTATGATGTATACTACATGTGAGTTGATTTGGTTGAAGCATCTTCTTAGGGAACTTAGTTTCGAGCACTCCACTTTAATGAAGTTGATGTGTGATAATCAAGTAGCCATTCATATTCTCTCGAATCCAGTCTTTCATAAGAGAACCAAATCATTAAAGGAGTCTCAATTGAAACCTATATGTAACAAGCTCGGAGCTTATGATATGTATGCTCTAGCTTGAGAGGGAGTGTTAGGAAATATCTATATTAGGGAGAGTATGATCTCCCTCTTTATTGTGTGATTTGCTCTTTACTCCGAAGATCCTTTCCTTATATAATGACCCTATATAAAGGATATAAGGGTTTTAGTTATTATCAAGCCCTCAGTGAAATATTCTCTGTTATTTACAGTCTCATATACTCATTTATCCCAAAAATTACTAAGAAACACATAGAAGGTGTTTGACCAAAATACACCTCAAAGGTGTTTGGCAAATTGATGTTAAGAACCTAAGTGTAGGAATTTGGTAATAGCGTAGTGAGATTTTTTTATGTAGATCACAATCTTAAAATAACCTTTATAATAATCAGGATTTCGTATAATAAAATGAGGAAGTTACTTATCCTAATATTGTCAAGAAGGAAGTTAAATAGAGTTCATTATCTAATTATAGAGATAATTGTGTGAGATTTGTTACCTATCCTAATATCTATGAATGCCTTTTACTCTGCTTTTAATATTATTGGTTGCATAATGAGTCCTCGTCAGAAGCAGTTCCATCTGACAACTTTAGAGATCTTAATGTATGCTAGGAATTGATTATATGATGAAAAGAGTTGAGGTAAACTTTGTACTCTATATTATGTTAGCATTTTACTTTTATAGCTTTAATAATTACCTATTATATAATTATATATTTTTTAATATTGTGAAAAACTTCAAAAATGTGAATATAGATTAGGCCATCCATCATTTCTATGTTTATTTAAAGAAATGTTTAATAATGAAAGTATATCTATTTGTTATTAATCATATATTCATTTTATCAATTTGTTGGATGATATAATTTATTTTTAATATAAAGAAAGTTGTGTGAAGTGTTAATTATAAAATGGATTTATGGATGATTATAATGAATACAATTGCTTTCATATTTCTAATCATAATTAGTTTCTACTGAATTATTGTTCTGAGTTGTCTTGAAAAATCTTACATACTTTGATGGTTTCATTTTAATTGATATTAAAAAAAGCAAGATATGCATAAAGATAAATAGTAAGATTGTAGTGCCCAATTATAATTATATAATGAGTTTGAATTGACTGTTGAGAGGCAAGAGGCAACAGAGAAGTGGACAAGAATTATTTTTGATGCTTCAAAAATGAACCAGGATCGCTCCCGGTAAATTTGTCCATCAAATCTTCTATTTCACTTATTCTGTTCCTCACATAAATGTATAGATGAGATTTAGTACCTGTTTGGATGAGCTTATATCAGTATATTTTTTTAAAAAAAGCTCTAAATTTGAACTTCTTAAAAAGCTGTATCTTAACTTCTAAAAAAGTTATTTCTATTAAAAAGTGTTTTTAAATTTTACGATCAAATACTAATTTTTTAAAAAATAACTTTTATGATAAAAAAGTATTTTTTTATCTTAAAAAAATTGAATTAAATAAACACTTAATAGAAAATAATAAAAACACCATAACCAACGGAACATCTGATCCCACAAATCTGGCCCATGCTTTTGGCCCATGCTTTTGAATATAAGCTCTGAACTGCATTTACAGGACCCAACCACGAACTGAATTTCGCATTATTGCAATTGACTTGGATGCGACCTGGCGTTGCTTGGATCAATACAAGCTCGCAAGTGGACATATACTCGCGAAACCCTAATTCCAATCCTGGAAATAACCATAAAAATGTGAATTAGTCATCGAAAAGTTGACTGTCTCTGTCCTGGCGGCTATAGTTGTTCAGCTAACTTGGTTACGTTGTGAAGAAAACAAAAACATATTTATGTAATTCATTACTCTAATTCGTTAATCTCACGAGTAAGAAGATAATAGCATTTCATTTCTATAAAAAGAATACCACTCAACTTCAAATTCGTTTTTTGGGGAATAAGTACGTATCGTTAATTTTAAACTTTTTCTTAATTCAAAAAGCACGACTAACAGTAATACAATGCTCTGCTGTTGCTAAATGCTGTCACCGTTTACAAGTTAAATGCGGTGGTTTTCAGCTCATCTACTTCACCCTCCAGCAGCTGTCTCTTCTCCTATATTTGTCTGTCCTCACATCACTTCTCGTTAAATTTTACATATCTATCTCCTTTGCCTAACTGCCCATCTCCTTCATTCCACTGCTGTTTTATTCTTTTTTTTTTCCTCGGGATCTCCGTTTGTTCAATCCAATCTCACCAATCTCTACCCAACTCAAAATCCTGTGTTTGGGTCTCTATATTTAGTTTTGTCGAGCAAAACCAGTCATCAGATCTGCTTCTTTTGCTTTGTGATTCAAAAAGGTTCGAACTTTTCAAAAATGGAGCTCTGTTTTGTTGAGAAGCTAAAGGGTCAGCCTTTGTGGGTTCTTGTTTTATTTGGTTTAGGTTCTGTCTCACTTTTGAAGTTTGTTCTTGTTCTTCTTAACTGGGTTTATGTTAATTTCCTGAGACCTGGTAAGAATCTAAAGGAATATGGTTCATGGGCTCTTGTAACTGGATCAACTGACGGTATTGGGAAAGGTTTTGCTTTTCAGTTCGCTCGAAAAGGCCTCAATCTTGTGTTGGTGGGTCGAAATCCTGATAAACTTAAAGATGTTTCAGATGCAATTCAGTCAAAATATGGTAAAGTACAAATCAAGACCGTTGTTGTTGATTTTAGTGGCGATATTGATGAGGGTGTCAAAAGAATTAAGGAGATCATTGGAGGGTTGGACGTTGGTGTCTTGATTAACAATGTTGGCGTGTCGTATCCATATGCCAGATTCTTTCACGA
>JANQAP020000068.1:7435501-7448842 GCA_026874005.2 Erythroxylum coriaceum
TGTACTTTACTGTGGTTGTTTTGGTTGTGTAGAGAAAATACTGCGTGAACATCCACTCTGCTTTCCTGACATTGGAGAGATAAAGATTGTTGCTTTAAAGGTAACGTATTCTTTAATGGGTGTTTATTGTTTGCTTTCTTGACTGTTTTCATGTGTATGAAGTTGGGTCTTTAATGTTTTCGTAACGTGGTAGGTGAAGCGAAGAGGGCATTCTTATCATTTGTCTGAGTCTATGCTTGTTAGAAGTGCGTTTGATGGGATTAAGAAGAATTGGTTTCTTAGTGTTGATGCTTCTAGAGTTGTACAAAATGAGGTTCCAGCTTTGGTTGGTAATGATTCTGGGAATTTAATGGTGGCTTCTGGTGTTGAGAGTGGTGATTTGGCTGATGATCACCCCAAAAGTTTGTCCATAATTATTGCTCCATCGTTGCCCCAAGTCAATGTTGAAGTGCAACCTGAGAAAGTGAATTGCCACAAGGCTGATTTGTTGACTTCGAATGGTGGTGCTCCTGAAGGTATAGGAGATTTCAAGAAAGGAATTGGCTTTACGGACAAAGATATCGGTATTGTTATGCCCCAGAAGGTAAACAATTGGTCAGACCCTCATGCACAAAAACCAAATGGTCACTATAGCGAGGAAGTTCTGAGAACAGAAAGTGAATTTCATCAGGGTGAATCAAGGAATATAGTTGATGAGATGCAACGCAGCAAATTGCCTGAAGGAGCTTTGCAACCTCAACTTGCCTCTAAGACGAAACTCCAAAGCAAGAAAAAGAGAAAAGATTCTATAAATGATCTTACTATGGAAGAAGCTGATACTTCAATGAATGAATTTGGTGGAAATGAATTGCCACCAGAGACTATGGTCAGGGAACATACTTTGGGAAAGAATGGTTCACGTGATTTACAGGTGAGCATTACAAGCAATACTGATGCACCAAGTTTGAACTTGTCTTCTGATGCGAATAAGCCATCAAGAACTGCAGAAAAGAGGACTGATGTTTTGGATCAGGTGCATGAAGTTACTGAGGAGCATGTTTCAGGCAAAGACGATGAATCCAGGACAAATGTTGTAGATTCTCAATGTGATAAGGCCTCAAAAGATGCTTCAGAATTGAAGCCTGCTTCAAAAAGAAACCGCAGAACTCGGAAGGAAAAAAATAACAATCTCATAAACGAAAATGAAACTTGCATTTCTGACACTGATAACAAGGTAATTGAGTCTTCTACTATCTGTCAGCAGTCTTCAGGGAGCTTACAAAAGAATACAAATTCCACCTTAGACGGTTTGTCTACGGAAATATTAGAAGGAGAACATTTGCAGTCAGCCTCTCCAAGTAGTCCAAAGAGGACAGGGAAAAAGAAGCCGTCAAAGAAATCATCTGACCTTCTTAATAAAGGTACTAGTTCTGCTCCTTCTTCTGATACAGATATTAGAATTGAAGTCTCGAAAGTTGCAAGGAGAATTAACAAAAGATTTTTGTGTCAAGAAAATGATGAGGCAGCACTTTCGGGACAACATGCTCAGGGTGTTTTGGTATCTGAGCCTTCTGGCATCTTACTGAAGGATAAGCACTATGATCATGTCCCAGAAGTACTGGAAATACCTTCTTCCCATGGTAAGCATCAGGTATTTTAATGGCATTCAAGTTTGTATACACTGTTTATATATTATCTAGTAATAAACCAAGTAACAAAATGGGCGACAAAATGGTTGTTGACATTCATGCTAGTCTTTTTGTAAGCAATAACATGACTGAAAGAAAAATGAAAAACAAATGTAATACCTTTAGCCTAGTTACTGCATCTGTGACCTAGTTACTGCATCTTGTAGCCTCTTAATTGCATCTGCTGCTGAACAAACTAAAAGTTCTAAAGAATGTGAATCCTATTGATGTTGCAGAACATCCTTCCCTTGTGATTAATGAATCTGACAACTTGGAGAAAGGTGCTGTAATTTCTACTCATGGTCAGACACCCAAAACTGATAAGTTCGAAAAAGTTGAAAGTGATAAGTTGTCAAAGGATATTTCTTCTCTTGGTATGCAGTCCATAAATTGCAAGCCGGATGACATAGCTGGTAAAATCAATGAAGAATTTGTTCCTTCTGAATCAACTGAGGCAAGTGAAGCTGTTGACTACAGAAACTCATCGAGAAAAAGAAAGAAAGTAAGGAAAATTGGGGATTCTGCAAGTGAACCACCACTTTCAACAAATATTGACGTTGCAGAACATCCTTCCATTATGATAAAAGAATCTGACCACTTGGAGAAGGATGGTGGAATTTCTACTCCTGCTCAGGCACCCAAAACTGATAAGTCTGGGAAACTTGAAGGCAGTGAATTGTCAAAGGATATTTCTTTTCTTGCTACACAGGCCTTAAATTGCAAGCCATCCTGTCAAGGAGAAATAGATGGCAGAATCAATGAAGTAGTTGTTCCTTCTGAATCACCTGAGGTTAGTGAAGCCATGGATCACAGGAAGTCATCGAAGAAAAGAAAGAAAGCAAAGAAAATTGGGGATTTAGCAAGTGAAGTGCCAGTCACAACAACTATTGATGTTGCAGAACATCCTTCCCTTGTGATTGAGGAACCTGACAACTTGGAGAAAGCTGCTGCAATTTCTCCTCACAGTCAGACACGCAGAACTGATAAGAATAAAAATGTTGAAGGCAGCGAATTGTCAAAGGATATTTCTTCTCTTGCTACGCAGTCCTTAAATTGCAAGCCATCCTTTGAAGGGGAAACAGATGGCAAAATCAATGTAGTTGTTCCTTCTGAATCACCTGAGGTTAGTGAAGACATGGATCACAGGAAGTCTTCGAAGAAAAGAAAGAAAGCAAAGGAAATTGGGGATTTAGCAAGTGAAATGGTAGCTACAGCAAAAGAACCTGACAGCTTGGAAAAAGCTGCTGCAATTTCTACTCATGGGCAGACACACGGAACTGATAAGCCTGAAAAAGTTGAAGGCAGCAAATTGTCAAAGGATATTTCTTCTGTTGCTATGCAGTCCATAAATTGCAAGCCGTCCAATCAGGGTGAATCACATGATGTTAGTGATGCTGTCGACCACAGAAACATAGTGAAGAAAATAAAGAAAACAAAGAAAGTTAGAGATTTAACAAGTGAAGAACCTTTCACATCAGTTACAGAACATCTTAAAGGTTCTCAAATTGGCTTTGCTTCAGATGAGCCTTCTAAGGTAATTCATGCCAATGATGAAAGCATTGAGGCGGAAAACATGATTCCTAAAAAGAAGGTAAATAAAGTATCAGAGATGGATACAGTCAGTACTTCTGTTTTGGCTACTGATAGAGAAATTGATGATGTGATCCAGAATGCGGTAAACTCTGTGCAGCAAATTGAAAACCAAGTGAGTACTTATTCTGATGGAAAACCAAGGAAGAGTAAGAAGAAAAATCGAAAATCAGAAGAAAATAAGCATCCAGGACTTGCAATTGAAACTGAGGATGTTGGATGTGAGGCTTATGTAAAATCAACTGATAACATAAAGGAAGTGCATTCCTTGATAAATGTGAAAAATCAGAGAGTTGTGAAGAATGCAACTTCAGTCAACCCATTAGATGAAAGAAAATTAGAGCATAACATGGAAGCTAAAACTAAGCTTGGCATTATCGGTGCTAAAGTGGATTCTGTTACTGTTGAAACTTCCAAAGCTGCAGAAGTCCACACCGAGGAGAGGCAGCTTGGAAATGTTGGAAGTACTAATGCTAAAAAGAGGCATGCAGGTAAAGCCAAAAATGATCGTGAAGCAACTGGCCAAAGTGATACGATCAACTTTAATGACTATTTTGTGCATAACCATGACGATGATGAAACTGTTGCGTCAAATAAGGTACTTGTTGATAGCACGACTAAAGCAAAAGGAGAAGATCTTGGGAGTAAAACAGAAAAGAAAAAACTAAACCTTGACGTCCATTCTGGCAGTAAGCTGAGTACTCCTGCATCTACAAAGTCTGATAAACCAATTTCTGTTTCTGGAGATGCCAGAAGAGCTATCATGCTCTCTGGTACTGGCAAAAATATTAAGAATAAGAAAGACTCTTATTCAGCATCAATCTCTAGTTTGGAAAGTTCTAAAAGGAGCATTGCCAAAAATAAAAGGGCCAAGGAGTATCTATCACATGAGCGGCAAAATCAGGCAGATAGTAGAAAAATGGCCCCTACAAATGCTGGGGAAGTTGTAAATAGCTTAAGAAATGATACAAGCTTAATAGGAAAATCAAGTGCAATATTTAATGATGATAGTTATGGACCTTCTGCTGATGGAGATGTACTTGACAATTCTGACTCTGGCACTAAAACGCCATCAGACAGTTCATTGGCTTCAGACTACTCAGATGTAGAAAGTGATGTACATTTCAACTCACCACAGAATGGTAATCTAAAATCTGTTTCTTGTACTAATAGCTATGTTGAGTTTGTTTGTGTCTTGAGTTTTTGGTCTTGAAATCCCTCTTTTGTGCTCATTGTGGTTTGTGAGACCAATGAGATGAGCACATAAAAATAGTTTCTATCGTAATTTCTACTTTACAGTTGACTTGGGTTATAAAAGTTTTACCAGTTGAAATTGCCTTCACCATAAGATTCCTCTCAACAACTATGCCATTCCCATTGTCTCTTGGGAATAGTTGTTCTGCTATTTTTGTTATGACAGTTACTTTTGTGTTTCATGACACTAATTATCTTGGTATACTTTGGTGTATTTTGTAAGTTAGCTTTCTTCCTTCCAGTCAATGACATGGGTAAACGAACATAGTTTCTTCTTCATGTCTTGCTGAATGTTGGCATTCCAGGATAATTTCTCATATGCAGAAAATTTTGATGCACAAACCCCTGCACGTCTAACTTAATAACATTAGTTCCTGGTTACATTGATCTTTTGTGTCATGCTAGTGTTCAGAGCTTCTAACCCTTTAATCGTCTTCTCTTTTACTATTTCTTCTCATTTGAATAAATTTTTGCTGCAGATTCTAATGGCTTGAAAAGAAAGGAAGCTGGCGGTGCAAAAAGCAGCCTTAAAGAATTGTAAGTGATAAAAATATAACATTAACTTGACTCCGTAACCTATATAGCCGCAAATTCTTGATGTGATTGTGTCACATTAGTCTTCTCTTGAATAGTAGGGATGGGAAGTTGGTAGGACGATGGGTATGGCAATTCAATATATGTATATATATATTTGGTTTCATGATGTCTTGAAAAGACCTTGAACGTAAAGAGGAGGGAGTACCTCTCAAGCCCAGAGCTTGGTGGTAGGCCCTTGATTTTCAGAATATCAAAAGGTTCATTTTCTTCTTCCATAGATTGGAATATGATTTATGGATGTCTGACTATCTCTTTTTCTGCACATTGGTATAGCTCCTCAGACATGACCCTGGATGCCATACTTAGAAGTTCAAGCAGATATAAGAAGGCCAAGCTAACAGCTTCACAATTACAACTTGAGGATACTGAAAGCCTGCCTGTTGATTTCGTTCCTGAGAGTCAGTTGAGCGTTTAATCACCATGTCCCTGCTCTCTCTGTGTTCCCATTATCCAGGAGTTGTTTATCTTTGTGTTGTCTCACCTTCCTGGAAGGTGTTGCCTTTTCACTTGTGCATTCAATTTTGTAAAGATGGCCGCAGGAATTGAGGTTTGAATGTCACTTACATTAGGATTGACTCTTTAGAACTTTTTTACGAGGTTGTCTGTGCAGAGGCCTCTGCATATGTTGCCTTACTCATGAAGTCAATGTTGAGGAATGTCATGGAAGAATGCCCTTTTGACGATTCGCATATTCTGGTCGTGAAAATTTTGATGTGTATTTTGTCTTATAATGTAGTGAACTAACAGTAACGTAGCTTCTTTCATCCATAATCTTGTCAGCTGCTAAAAGATTAACCTGACACAACGTATCTGTCTGCCTGTTGGTTTTAAATAATTTCTTAACATTAAATGAACAATGAAATGCTTCTTCAGGTTTCTTTTGCCCATCATATCTTCAACTATACTTGATTTACTTTATTCAACATATAAGTGATAAAAAAGTAAAAACCAACCCACTTTATCGATCGTCTTCATTTGGCTATGCACTTTATGTTCTCAGCTTTGCGTTAATGTCACATAAACCATGATCATTGGCTAAATAATATGAATCATTGGGACCCATAAAAGTGTAATCCATATAGGTTTCTTCTAACTAAAGTTTTGTCCTTAAATCAGATAAAAGTCAGTAATGAGGGGCCTAATGAAACCAATCCATATGAATGAGATCGCGGGCCTAATAAAACCAATTCATATAAATAAGATCGTGAAGAATAGAGCTGATACAAACTAATAATTTAAGAGGATTTCATTCTCCAATCCAGCCGGTGGAGTTACCGTCTTATATTCCCATTTGTCCTCTCATCATCACTTCCGAATTCTCCGGATTAGACGGAATCTGGTACGCTAACAGATTGGAAAGCTTGATATGGCCCCACATAAAAGATCTACTTACAATCTTCTTTCAATCTTTGTTTCAAAACTCAAAACTACGAAGGACGCGCTTCTTCAGTCATACTTGAATGAAAGTGCAAAACGCATTAATGTGAAACTCTTGATATGTTACAAGTCATGTGTTTTCAAACTCTTCAAATGTTACAAGTCTTTATCTTTTTAACTCCTACGCTGGAGCTCAAGCACTACAACGTCTGATGAAAGAACAAAAACAAAAATGATAATAATAATATAACAAGAATTTCAGTGTTAGAAAAATATAGGCCAGCTTAACAATGATGCATCTACTAATAACGATCCAAGAATATGAAATTGAGAGGAAAAAGCAAAGGAATGAAATCAGGACCGTTGGATCACCTTCTTCTTGAAGACAACCTCTGTATCCAACCCGAACCCGTCAACTTTCCGGACATGAACCAGTTCCGATGCCATAAACATCTTCAGCAGCGGTTTTACACTATACAAATCATTAGCCGAGTACTTATCAGACCGTTTAGAAAGCGCCACGTGTAGAACACACACCCCACCGGGCTTCAACGTCCGTTCGATCTCACCAACAAACTTCTCCGGGTACAACGCGTGATCAAACACGTTAGAGAACTCAAAGTCGAAGGTACCATCATCGAACGGCTGCTGATGGAAGTCACCCTTTATCACCAACGGCGGGTATGGCACAAGGTCTATGCCTACGGAGTCTCCAACGCCGACGAGACGGAGAGCCGCCACCTCTTGACCGACGCGAGCTCCGATGCACAACGCTTTGGACTCATTGAAAAGGAGGCCTTTTTGCTTCAAAACTTCAAAAAACGTGGCAAAGACTCGAACTTTACGACCCCAGTCGCGAGTTAACCATGTTTCTCGTAGTTTTGGATTCAGGGTTTTGTTCAGTTGACGTTGTATGTACGCGTCGTAGGTGGTGAACCCGGGTCTGATCCTAAGGTCATCAGAATTGGAGTTCGATTTTCGGGGAGTTGAGTGGGTACTGGTGCTTTTGGGAGAGAAGAAGAAGAGAAGGAGAGGGAGTGAGAGGAAGAGAGAGAGAAGAAAGTATTTAAGTATTGGTGGCTTTGGCTTCATGCTTCAAATTTTCTCTGTGTAGAGACAAAAGCATGTGGAGTGTAGCGGGCATGCAATCAACCAAAATGGTGTTCTTTGGGTTTTATGCGTGGATAGTAGTTGTCATGGAGTACATGGTTGATGACTTAGAGAGTGATCCCATGGCTTCAAGATGGAACAATAAAGAGACAGCTTAGTTAAAAATGACATTGTATAGGAAAAGAGACAGCTTGGATTTAAAGGCACCAAAAAGACATTCTACTTTGCTTGTACGATGTCTAATTGGTTATTGAAAGAGATTCAAACTCTTTTTTTTTTGTGAATTTAACTTGGATTAAATTATTAATTTTGAATCAGATCAATTTGATAACATTTTTTTTTTACTATTCTTAATGATTTCGTAGAATGTAAAGTTGATTTGTTGCCTAGGAAAGTAGAATTTGTTAGTTCCAAGTATGAACAATTGAACATATTAATCACTAGACTGGGATCTATCAAGATAGCCCTTTAACACCTTTCAAAACTTCGTCAAAAATCAAACAACAAAAGGGTATTAAATTTAAGATTGAATCATCTTCTCATCTTGTAATTATACGTAGCCATTAACATGGAGTACAACAATTCAGTATCCAATCCCTTGAACCTCCACCTTATGTTCAGTTCCCATTCAACTTTTATCATGCAAATCCTGGTTTTTCCCCTTTCGGACTCTATGAAATGGTCCGCATAGCAAATTAGTGGTTCTTTTAGATACTATTGGTTGTCAGTATTTTTTATTATCATTTGCCAACATTGTTTCATGCATAATTATCTAGAATCCATGTTGGGTTGGTAGGCAAGAACTTTGTTTTAAAGGTCAAGTCTTGATACCCTTATCAACAAAAAGGAGAATAAGAACAAAAGTGATTCTCATTAAAACAGTAGTTCATATGCCAAAGTTTGGATGGTGAGCTCAATTCTAATAACAGGAGGAAAAAAAATTACTTTTTCAAAAAAAAAAAAACAGGAAAAAGAGGAGTGCAATAGTATCCATATTCCATCATAACAGGATTGGCAAACTCAACATAATTACAAAATTGTTCATAATTACAATAATAATCTGGAATGCAGCCTAAGTTGCAATCTATAATTTTAAACCTTAATTTTAAGGAATTGACATGTCAAAGATCCAAACACGTGGAGATAATATACAACGAGAAAGCTTTAATGAGAAACCAAAAATTAGAGGTAAAAGTAAAGTAATTTTAACGTGAATCTTAAAAATGAAATCTTGAATTTTAACACGCTTAATTCGTAATCAAACTCTTAAAAGTTAAAATTATAATAAAAACCTAATGATTATATAACTTGAGGTAAAAGTGCATTTTTATCCTAAGGTACTTAATATAATAAAATTTATATTTTAATATTTTAAAACATTCAAAATAAAGTATAACATTTTTAAAATATTTAAAATGAATTCTGAATAAGCAAAAACTTTAGCAGAGTTAAATCTCTATCCATTATGTATTACACTAGTACTAATGTGACACAAATTTAATATTTTTATTAATGATATACGTCTTATATTACCACTTTTTTGCTACGTGATACAGTGAGACTCACTTTTAGAAATACTATTAAAATAATTTACGTTCATTTAAATTTTTAATTATACTTTTTAATCTATAATTAAAATTAACAAATAGTAGTTAATTTGAATAATATCACTCGATAATAATTTTAAATTTAAGTAGAAATCAAATATGAATTCCCAAAATCAAAATTCTAATCCCAACTCAGGAAGCATTGACTTCTCCATTAATTATGCTTCCACTAGTTCATTTACTAGGGTGAGATCCTGTTTATTTATAAAACTAAGGTTTTCAAACTTGAATAAAAGAAAAGGTTTTAATTGAGCACGGTTGTGAGTTAGGTCATATTGGTTATAGATATTTTAACACTATTAGGCATGATTTGGAATATATCCATTTCTGAGTTATGGATTCTTTTGTATTTTTAAGAAGTTGGACATAATCTAGGTTATACTCATGGTAAAAACTGTGGATCTTCTAATAACTTTATACAATTGGACACGTTTTAGGTCACGCCTATAGTTAAGACCATAGACATGTATGTAACTTTTGAAGATATACATAGTATAGGCTATGTCTATGTCTAAAACTAAGTTGTCCAACAAATTATATGAATCGATACATGACTATATTGTAGGTCATGTTCATATTCAAGTCTTCTTTAATTTTAGCTCAAATCAAACTAACAAATGATTGTCCTTTAATTTAGCTTACATGTGTAGCCACTTCTCTCTCCACTCCATTAAGAGCATATTCAAGCCTTTTCTTCCTTGTTCACGTAATTGATCCGCTTTCACAAACTCAAATGATCAAAAACAAATTAATTTTTATCATTCCCTCTTTCTTTGAAAAGATTCATCCTTGAATCATCATCTTGCTTGTACTTATCATATAAGAAAACATCTTAATGACTTCCATTCATTTTACATGTCATTGATTCAACTTCCCTTATTCCTTTAAACGCTTTAAGGATTCATGTTTAGTGAATAACGGACTCTTTAGACCACAACAATGTTATAATGTCTCTAAAATATTCAGAAATACCTACAACTCCTTATCATAAGTTAGATAATTAAGTACAGTTTCATTAAGTTTCTTGCTAAAGTAAGCAATTGGTTGATTTTTCTTTTTCAAAATTGTACTAATACTTATTTTTTAATGTATCACAATCAATCTCAAAATTTTTGAAAAAGTTAGGCAAAGCTAATAAAAAGCAGATGTAACCTTACTTCGATCAAATTAAAAGCATATTCTTATTTATCATCAACTTAAATCCAATAGACTTTTTGATAACTTCAGTGAATGATGCATCTAGGTACTAAAATCCTTCATAAAACTTTGAAAATTTCTCACATAAGTAATAAAAAGTCTTCTTAGAGATCATGACATTATCAATATAAACCACCATGAATTTTCTAATAAAAAGCATGTAAAACATGGATCATTAACCATGCAAGTACTAGATACAGTTAATCCAAAAGTCATCAATAACCACTCAGATAAACCATATTTGCTTTAAAGATTGTTTTATACTCATAAACTTTTTTCATCCTAATTTGATGATATGTTTTTTAAATCAAAATTTGAAAAAATACAAGAACCATGCAACTATCAAGCATATTTTTTAATCTAGAAATGGGATGTTGATATTTTGTTGACAATTTGACAATCAATACGCATTATTTGTGACCTATCCTTCTTAAGAACAAGTAAGAATAGAGCAAAACACAGACTCATGCTCTCTCTAATATACCCCTTTGATAAAGTGCTCTTTAATTTGTCTTTAAAGCTTATTCGTCTCGTTTGGATTACTTTTATACGTTGGTTAATTAAGAAAGTTAACTATGGCTATGAAATCAATTTAATATCCTACTTCCCTTATTGGTGGTGAACTACTATGGACATCATTAAAGAATACATCTTAAAATATAAAAATTCTAGATAAGAAAACCTCAAGATTGTTAGTACTAAAACAAATTTCTTTGTACAAGAATATAATTATAGGCAAGTTATAATGAAAAGCTATTTTAATCTTACTCTCTTTAGTATAAAGCTCACTTGTTTATTTTTTTTTCTCAACAATCTCTTTTCCTTTCCCTTAATCTTCTTTTTTTTTTAATTTTATGATTTTTCATCCTTAATTTTCAACTCATTTTCCTTTCAAATAATCTCTCCTCTTAACTTGAGTTAGTCCTTGTATACTTGTTTAGGTGTTAATGGTTAAAAAAATAATGGGCTTATTGTTTATTCAAAAGAGTACTTATTTGTAAATCCATCTTCCATAAGCCTTTTATCAAATTTATAAGGTCTCTCTATGAGAATATGGCCAGCATGCATATGTATCATATCGCACAACACCTCGTCACAATATCTTCCAATCAAGAATAAAATCAACACTTGTTTATTAACCCTTATCTCATCACATTCATTTAGCTATTAGAGTTTATATGACCAAGGATGTTTTATAGTAGATAAACTAAACTTTTTAACCAAGATAGTGCTAGCTACATTAATGAAACCACCCTTATCAATAATCATATTATACAACTTATTATTGGTGTAACATCTTATATAAAAGAGCATTTTTTCATTGTTCATAACATTATTTTCTTTAGCTTGAACATTTAGGGCAAGCCAAATCATAAACATCTCCCTATCAATCATACGCTTAACACCATTATTATCATAATCTTCTAATAATAACATGAAATCCTTATCACTCTCAATATCGGTCTTATTGTTCCTATCATTTCTCATGATTATTAACCTTTTGTTATGATATTATGAAGTTATGTGCCTTATTATTAGACAACAAAAGTATTTAATATTATGAGTACGAGTTTGGGCTTCAAATTTATCTTTTACTTTATTGGAAAATTTCTCTTTTTTTTAAAGTGATTGGGCTTTGAATTTAGAAACAATCTTGTCATATTTTTTCTAACTTGATTTCCAAAATGATAAACTAGAATTTTGTTACTAGTGATTGCCCTTCCTTTTTAGTTATCTTTTGACCTTTATGTTCATATGAACTATATCTTCCAACCTTATATAAAGTTGGAATTCTACCATATCAATATTTTATTATTCAAATCATTTGAAAACTTAGCTATGGTAGCTTCTCGGTCTTCTTCTATATTCACTCAAATTATAATAATCTCTATCTCCTTATAGTATTCCACTATTCAATCCTTAGGTGAAGCATTATAATTTCTAGAATAATTCTTTGTAGTAGTAATTAAGTATAAATCACCTTCTTATGATTACCTTCACATCTTCCTAACTATCAATGGGCCTCTCGTGGTTTCTCTTCTTATTTATCACAGTTTGATCTCTTAAAATAATAGTGTAGTTAGTAAACTCAATAATAATGATTTTTTCTTTTAAGTGTAATAATATTAGTTAAATATCAGCTCTATTGTCTTTTCCTACTCTAAGTAAGCCTTATGGATATTTCTTCTTTGAAATGAAAGAATCTTCATTTTAATGTTCTCATAATTGCCATCTCTCTTAGGCTTTCTTTTGTGGTCTCTACCTTATCAATCACCTTGATATGTAAATTTATCTACATTATTTCTTAGTGGTTGTTGATCATCATACAATTAATCTCCCTCTTGAACATCAACTAAATCATCTTTGAGAACTCACATTCGTTGTCGATGTACATTAAATTTTTGTGGTGATTTGTCCCTTTGTAAGTTGGATATGACAATATCTTGCAACTTTGATCAATCTCTAATATTGTCAAACATCATATTTATGTATTCAAGTTATTGTTGCATAACTTTAAGCATGTATATATTATCCTTCCTTCTCCTTTCAACTCTATCGTGGTTAGACATGCTTTCATATTTAAAAGAATATTAGAAATAACCTCACTATACTTCCTCACGTATTTCTCTTATATAATGTCACTTAGTTCACTCATATTTGGCCTTTTTTAAAAAAAATTCTATTGATGTTGCTCACAAGCTATTGTCTTTTATCATTCAATTATCCTTTTGATTATTAACTGAACTAACCAAAGTAAACCAAGGAATAAAACCCACACTATTCAATCAATTTCAAATCTTAATTGTAATATCCTGTCATTTATATATACGGCTAGAACATGTAATTGTGAGACATTTATATGATCTAAGACAAATGAACGTTAGACATAAGTTATGACACATTGTTTGGCACATGCATACAATTGTACATGCTTTCATTTA
>JANQAP020000068.1:7466653-7481766 GCA_026874005.2 Erythroxylum coriaceum
GGAAGCGTTAGGGGATAATGTTGATCAATAAGTTACGTTATCCCGCCCCTTTTTTGTAGCTAGACTTGTATCCATGCAATGTATCAAATTATCAGAAAGTTAATTGGTATTCATACGCCTGTATAAGAATTGGCAAGACGAGGTTCGTATTCTTCTGGTTCAATGCCAGGTTCTGAATTTACAGCCGGAAAACTTTGCAGGTACTGATTACAGCTTATGCTTAAAGCATGTCACTGTCGGTTACATCGATTATAGCTTAGTTGTCAGGCAGAATAGATGGAAATGTTTACGTTTACGTAATGACATTTTTCATGTTGAACAGAAGGAAAGTAAAAATCTCGTGAGGTGTATTGATGAGGTGTAGAGGGGAATATCAATTATCAGGTAGGTTGGTAGATATAATTTTAGCAAATCTTACAAAATACTTCCTCAAGCATCACACTTGTCCCTAAGGCCTAAACTATTAGTACTGGTCTAATATCAGAATTTAGCTGTGGGATATTGTCATGCATATCCATAATATATAGTTGAAACTGCAGTAAGTCGCTTCAACTAAGAGAGTGTCTTCATAAAACATCCAGAGCAGTCGAGTAATGCTATTCTGGAAACAGGTCTAATACTTCCCTGGCATTTTCCGCACCGTAACTTGTAAAGGCTAGGTTTCGAGACCTATCAAGGACAACCAAAAAAACAAATAAAGATCTTGTTTCTGAAGGCAATCTTGCATGGGGTACAACACAAAGCATGGATAGGCCTGTTCAATAATATCTGACCTGTTATTGCGATAGACAAAAAAAAATAATTGCCTCTTGACAAATCATGTGTCGGACCCATTTTCCTGAAATGAGCTTAAACGTGCTCAAACAGCAGGTTCTAACAGTCCACCAGAGCTTTGTGGTTGGAGAAATATATTAACATAAAACATCCTACGAGGAGACTCCAACTCGGGTACAAGTTAGATTCACTGGCTGGAAACCTTTTAGAAGGTCGAGTGTCAATGACTCGATGGCACGACAAGAGAAAAAGTCATCAATTCTTATTACCATATAAGATTGGATTAGTGTGCATATTACTCCATGTAATTACCACCGACCTTCAGCCTCAAGATGTGAAACTTTACCCATCATTAGGTCCTGGTTTGCAGTTGCATATTCAGAACACGGCAGGCAGAAAACTTGGGGAGAATCTGACACATTAATTGACCATAAGCACATGGTGATCATGCGTGCTTACGTGCTTTTACTTCTAACAGGTGAATTCTCTTCTTTATTAGTTGTCATGCCATGCTTTGAATAATAAGTTTGCTTGTAATGACCTTTACAATTTGTTGAGAACAGTTCTCCACAATTATGGGACAGGAACAGACACACAATTGGGAATTGTAAAACTTGGTGATAACTAATTAAAATTTGATTTATAATCCAGCAGAATCCGAAGAACTTTTGATTTGTTTAAACATGAGGGAATGTGGAGGTTAATGAGAACAGGAGCGTCCATGTCAACTTGGTGGAGTTCTTAACCAATATTGTTTAAATAAACATGCAAGTGATGGGATGGGATGGGACCTCTAGGTGCAATCATCTCTTCATCACGTCACCTATCCATCCTATTCTATATTTTTATTTCTTGTTTGAGTAATTCCAATCAAATGTTCATTGACACAAGAAGGGTCTTCAGTTTTTAGTATAACGCAAGGGAAAATTAAGACTTGTGGAAGTCGATTTCAAGAATTGTAAATGTAATAGAGTGATCGAGAAGTAGTTTGCAAATAATGTGGACGATGAAACTGACCCCATAATCTCTTCATTATCGTCTCAATGCTCTCAACATGATCCATAATAACATACACAAACTTTACCGGACCAATAAGAAAGGAACGAGCACTCCACTGTTACTGTTTCCTTCCAATTTCTTTAATCAAGCAATCTGAACAAGTAACGGTTCAAGGGTAACACTGGAAGCACAATTAAGAGCCTTTTCACTCTTTGGTCGTTGATAGTGTAGTATATAATGATCCTTTTTCTTAGTTAATCATGAAAGTCTTTGGCGAATTTGACGGGTATTAAGCATAATTAAGAGTTTTTGTTTTCTTACGAGCGAAACTACAATCATTAAAAAAAAAAAAGTGTGATTGTAAGTTAATTTATTTAAAAATTAAATAATAAATTCTATTCGAATAATTATTTAAAGGTTTAAATTTTTAAAATTTAAAATAATTTTATTAAAGAAAATTTATATATTTAAGAATTTTAAATCATTCATGTTAATATTCAAATACATTACAAAAAATTTAAGAAACCTCTTTTTCAATGGTCTCTAAAAAAGACACCTTCATCTAAATTAGCTTTGCATATGAAAATGTCAATGTTCGGTTAAGGAATGGCACGTTAATGAAAATAGCCACTCAAACTTCCAATTCCTTGAATATACAATGCCTTGTTGAAAGTGAACCCTTTCGTCTAGCTTTCTAGAGATCTTCTACCACACACTTACACTCATTTTCTTTACCTTTTCAGGGTTTCAACTTCCAAGTGGAGAAAGTCTTATTCACTCTATTCCATGAGTAGGTACCTTGAAGGCTTTAGGTTGATAGATAAATAGGACCTAACTCCAAGCCTTCCATGAGCTAAGTATCCCCATAAGTTTGTACTAAAAAAACAAAGTTACTATTCTTAATGAAGAGGTACTCAAAGCCTAGTTTCAACAAAGGAAAATCCTAGAAGATCTACTCCACTGTACAATTTAAAGGGTTCTCTAAAGCTCCAATGACCACAGTATACCTTTGCTTCTCTTTTCAAAGAACCTAAACTGAACCCTTACAAAAGGTGTCATAGTTTCCCCAACTTGCAAAGGATACACTTTGTAGGTTAAAGCGAAATCTCCACCATCATTTTACAGGAAAAAATGTCCTACTACTTTAATGAAAAGGGCCGTGAATAATCAATTATGGCAAGCTAGAGGGTTGGTTCATAATGGATACAAGCAAGCATGTGTCGTTGTCAATTTTTAAATCAATCAGAGAAGCCAGACCATATAGCACAGGATTTTACCATAATTTCAACTTTTCACATCCATAGCAAGGTTGACTGAAAACATTAATTTCCCAATAGCAACATGGTTTTCACTTTTCCAAGTCCTCAGTAATGTAGTTCGTCAATCTTTTTGTGCGAACATGTTCAATTTAGTATTGTATTCTAGCCACCCCATTTTCCTGACTGCCCTGAATGTTCCATGTACACAGAGTTTAATAATCTGCAGACAAAGAAAACTCCTGATGGCATGTTCTCCAACAAATTCCAGGCCTTGGAGTTATGGTTGCATCAGGAATTTGAAGTATAAATCAACGTTAAATACTCTGGTTACCACTGGCCGTCTGTGACCCATATGTATGATGTTTAGGGTCTGCAAATTATCATCGTACATGAAACTCTCTGTCAAAAGGTGTAGATGAAGCAACCATAAGAAGATGTGGGCCCAAGATGTTACGTATCTCTCCTCTTATGTATGTTTGTGAACTTTGAGGAACCTTCCATAATTAAAACCTGAGCTAGCTCTCCTTGCTTCACACGCATAGCTTTCATTGCTGCATGTAATTAACTTGTAAACTTCTTGCATTGAGATGATCTGTCTATCGGATTCTTGACTTCAAAGCTTAGAAGACGATTTAATACTAATTTTGATGACTTTTTTTTTTACTCATTCCGGATAGTGTGTAGTTGCGTAAAGGGAATCACCAACTTTTAGTTGCAAGTGATAGTTAAGAACGGAGTTTCATTAAGCAAACTAATCGAATTTGCATACCTTTTGCTCTTATTCTGACCTTGACTCCATGACCTATAACGGGTTTAAGAGGTTGAATGATAAGAGGCTGTATGTAGAACTACTCCCACTTGTCCCTTAGATAGACAAGTGTGCAATTCTTGAACCTTTTGCCATAGCAATTTGGCAAGTGCTTTTAGGTAGTCTTATTAGTGTTTCTTATCCGAGCCAAATATTTGAGGACCAAATCTATAGGATATATATATCACAATTAACTAAGATCAGATTAGTTACTATCCCATGCCCATCATAATAGTATCTTTAGACTAATTTGGGATTTATAACTAATCCCACCTCAAAACTAAAGTCGTTATTAGTGGAGCCTTTTGCAAATGGATTGAGATATACCCATATAATAATATTGCTAATTCCAATGTTGAATCACCAAACAACATTTTTCTTTCCAAAGGAAGGGAAAAAATATATGAAAAACAATTTACCGCCCTTAGTTAACGTTAAACCATAGGTTACGGCAAATGTCAATTTCCGTAGTTAAAGTGTAGAGAGAGAAAGAGAGGGGTTATACATTAGAGAGAGAAAAGCTGACGTGTAACCATGGTTTTTCTTGGTATAAATTGTGGACAGTCACCACCAAGAAGACACCTCATCTCTTTGTAAAACGTAACAGATATACAAGAAGAGAGACACCTCTCATCAACGCCTCTCTCCCTCTCAATTATTCTCTCTCTTCCCTCTTTTGTTTTCTTTTTCCTGATAGACATTAAAGCTTGTTCATTCACTATCGTTTCAGCATATAAAAATTCGATCTTTTCTGTTTTTTCTTTTAACTTTCACAATTCCCTTCTCTTATTAGCATACGCTTTGCAACCCCATTTGGTGCCTTATTTTCTTTATTACTCTGTGAGGCGTAAATTGCAGAGACCATAGCATAGAGTCTTGTCTTTTGATCAAGAAAAGTGATCAACTTGATACAATTTTTGCGGTGTTTCCGCCGAGGAACCGTAGAATTATCTTAGTTTGTTGACATATGCAGATGGATTTTGAGTAATCCGAGGCCTTACTGATATGTAATCTCCATTTCTTACTCATTATGTCACGATCTGTGACGATCATAATGTGCGGATGATAAAGTTGTTAAAGCATGTGTTTTTTTTTTCCTTTTTTTGGTGTTCTGCTTTTCTATCGATTCTCCTTTGCTTCCTTTTGTTAGGTTGGTCGAGTGTACCTGTGAATTTTGTTGTCTGATGGTGTTTCTTGTCTGGGTGTGTGAAGAACATGATCCAAAAAGATTTTTGGCCAAGTAAAGTGAGAATTAAAAGCAACCACCCCTTATTTCTGCATTTTGAGCCGTGGACGTTGATTGGCTTGTGTAATTCTCTTTTTGATCGGGTCAATACGAGTTTTCGTGTGCCACGACAAGTTTACGTGAAGAGAAGTATCTCTTTTTGATATCGTAATTCTTTGCTTTCTGGGTTTCTTTTGGGTGTGGAATATCCTCACCAAGGGGTTCGCATTCTTTTGCTCAAAGTTTCCTTTTCTGATTGTGTCTATAAGTTCCGTGGGTCTGCTCTCTTGCCATTTTGCGATCTTGTTTGCATAAACGATCTGAATTCCCTTGACCGAGCTATATTATTGAATGATCGGTTCTCACTTTAGCTTGTCTGCTTTTTTCTTGTTCAATCCAAGCCATCTTTTCCTATGTGAGTGTTGATTTTATTTTTTTGTGCTAGTTGATACAGTTTAAAACAGTTTACTTGTTTTGTATTAAGAGCCTTTAAACAAGTTGGGATTCACGATTTTTCCGGTCAGATAAGGCGTTCTTATGAGGATGTCTCCTCTCCGTAGGTTTTAAAGTTGGACTTTGCTTATTTATAGTCTAGGTAGATATTATTTCATCAAACTTTACTGTCAGATAAGGAGTTCTCCTTCCTCTATTGAATTGGTGTGTAACATTGAAGTCTAGACTTTGTCGATGTGTTTTTTATTGAGGAGACTAAATGTGGTAGTTTGCTATCTTTTCTTCATGACTTTTCAGCTATTTAGGTCTTCTTCTCTGCCAATTCAGGGCACTGCAATCATTGGGCAGTGCCCATGGATGCCACAACTAGTGGGACGCCTACCTTACAGTACCATAACATAACCGACCAGCCCATTACTGCCATTGTTTCTGCATCGGTCCCTTCTTTTGAACGAAATCAACGCCATTGTTTTGGGGACTTGATCCCTGGGGAATTCCCTTTGGCTGCTAATCCATCGATTGTCCTTCATGTCCTCACTGCTTGTAATATGGATCCGCAAGATCTTGCGAAACTAGAGGCAAGTTCCTTTTTCTTTTACTATTTCATCATGGAACTCTTTCTTACCCTTAGAATTGATAGTGCTGCTGATTTGATTTTGATTGTTGATGTTGTAGGCAACATGTTCCTTCTTTAGACAGCCTGCAAACTTTCCCCCTGACTTCGAATTGTCCATATCGGAGCTTGCTGCTCTAGATATGTGCCAGAAAAGGGCAATTTTCAAGCCAATGACACCAGAAGAACGTCAAGGTTTGAAAGAAAGGTGTGGGGGCTCATGGAAACTAGTGCTCAGATTTTTGCTGGATGGAGAAACATGTTGCAGGAGGGAGAAATCCCAGGCTATAGCAGGACCTGGTCATAGCATTGCTGTGACGTTGAAAGGAGTAGTTTATTCTTTTGGCTCTAATAGCTCAGGGCAACTTGGGCATGGTTCTACTGAAGAGGAATGGCGACCTCGGCAAATCAGGTTGCTAATTCTATGATCACTACTTAGACCAGATATTGACATTTCAGGAAACACAAAGAGCGATACTTGTCTAGAAGAAGTTAATGGAACTTGACTATGTTGCAGATCACTGCAGGGCATTCGAATTATACAAGCAGCTGCTGGCCCTGGCAGGACAATGCTGATTAGTGATGCTGGACAGGTGTATGCCTTTGGAAAGGATTCTTTTGGGGAGGCCGAGTATGGAGTTCAAGGAACCAAGCTAGCTACAACTCCACATTTGGTTGAGTCGTTGAAAAACATATTTGTGGTGCAAGCTGCAATAGGAAATTTCTTCACTGCTGTCTTATCCAGAGAAGGCAGGGTTTATACCTTTTCCTGGGGCAATGATGGCAAACTTGGTCACTCGACTGAGCCAAATGATGTTGAACCTCGTCCTCTCTTGGGAGCACTTGAAAATATACCAGTGGTACAAATTGCAGCTGGATACTGCTACCTTCTTGCCCTGGCTTGTGAACCAAGTGGCATGTGAGTCACTTCATCTGTTAAAGTTAATACAAAAGTTTAAGGTGATGTTTAAAGTGGAAAAATGGAAAACCTCAAAAGAAAAAAGTAACGAAATTTATTTCAGCTGTTGCATTTAATTCAGACATGCCAAATAAGCTTTTAAATCAGTTCAGATTTCGAAAATCATATGTTCGATAAGTCGTCATGGTAAATTGGAACTTGTTGCAAGTTATTTTTATTTAACTTTTTTGGTTTCTAATTCTTTTAGCAAGTATTTGGTATCCATTATTTCGAAGTACCACCGCATAAACTTCCTTATTGATGTGTCAATGCACCAACTCCGTCAAGTTATTTAACTAGATGCTATCCTTTGATTTTTGGTAGGTCTGTATACTCTGTTGGATGTGGCCTGGGTGGGAAGCTTGGACACGGATCAAGAACTGATGAGAAGTATCCGCGATTGATTGAACAATTTCAGATTCTGAATCTGCAGCCGGTGGTAGTTGCTGCTGGTGCCTGGCATGCTGCCGTAGTGGGCCGTGATGGACGAGTGTGCACTTGGGGTTGGGGCCGTTACGGATGTTTGGGTCATGGAAATGAGGAGTGCGAGTCAACTCCCAAGGTGGTGGAAGCATTGAGTAATGTGAAAGCTGTTCATGTTGCTACAGGCGATTACACAACCTTTGTGGTTTCTGACGATGGTGATGTATATTCATTTGGTTGTGGTGAGTCTGCTAGTCTTGGACATAATGCTGCTGCTATTGCTGATGGTGCTGATGGACAGGTCTGACAATCCTAGTTTCTTGCTTAAAAATCTAACTTTTAACGTTTTTCTTAAATTGCCTGAAGATATAACAGCCTTCGGCCTAAGTTCAAATATCTTATTTCGCGATGCCAATTAAAGAGTTATTTAAATATTCTTCTACTGAGATTTCAACTACCATCCGTTGAGAGTTCTCAACCTCAGTGTTCTCTCGTGTGGGACTTTAGCATTTCTGAGAAAAAGTCGATAAACTTTATGATTGTTGTGTAACCATGGACACACAAAGTTGTCACTATGATGATGATGGCAGGGGATGTATCTGACGTCTAGATGCATCGAAGTTTATGTCTTTACAGATTAAAGTTATACTGTCAGTACTTCTGTCTGTGACTATCTGCCTTGTTGACAGAGAAAGCTTGTTGACAGGATCAAGTTGCTGAAAGGAACCATAACCGTTTTTCTTCTTTTCTCAGGGAAATAGACATGCCAATGTGTTGAGTCCGCAGTTGGTAACATCTTTGAAGGAAGTCAATGAGAGAGTGGTGCAGATCAGCCTCACCAACTCCATTTACTGGAATGCGCATACATTTGCGCTCACAGAATCAGGGAAGCTATATGCATTTGGTGCTGGAGACAAGGGACAGCTTGGTATAGAACTCGTTAACAACCAGACCGAGAGGGGCAATCCAGAGAGGGTTGATATCGATCTAAGTTAAGACCAGGAATGGCCTTATCCCCCAAAAATTCTCACATGCAAAAAATAACTGAATGCCCTCCTCCCAATTTGGTGTTTAGATCTCCTTTCTTTGTTCTGTACATAGAAAACAGAAAGAACTGTGAAGATTTAAGGTTTAGGTAGTGAGGTACCAAGCTCATAACTCCATGCTGAATCACCCAAAGAAAAGAAAAAAAAAAGGGGTTTAGGCTTAGGCCTTTTAAGTTGTTAATAGTTCATACATTTGTCAAGGTTCATCAATAACTTATTTTTACGTCGATCAATGGTTCAAGAGTTACTAGGTACCAAATTCTTAAGTAACGCAAAGTTAAAACATAAGTGAATATGTCAACTTCTTATTTGATGTTGTCTGGATGTGAGGAATGTGCGCTTGTCAAACTCCGAAAACTAGATGAACGCAAATAGATGAAGCATAACACAACTATGCTTCGAAGTGGTTAAAGACGTCGTCTTTTCCTCAATCAGTTAATCAGTAGAGAAGGTGGAGTCGCTCTGCCTCTCTCTCTCTCATTGCACACCTTCTGTGCCCCCTCTCTTTCTAACTCTCATCCCACAATTTTTCAAGTTTGTTGCTCTCTCTCTCTGTTTCGTTTAAGCCTACCAAAAAGCAGAAAACTGTGTCTTCTTTTTCACTCTTTAACGCGCCACTTCACCCACCCATCTCAGAAATTCCTCACTTGCTCACAACCCTTTACTTCTTTTTCTCTTTGTTGACTGTTTCAAGTATAAGTTTTAAATGCTGCTAATGATAACCATCATCTGTAAAATACACCTTAGAAGTCATACACAAACATTCACCTCTCAACAGCTCGTGTATTCTTATGTTCCTCATCACCTATGACCTATGCTCTCAAGATTTCACGTTTCGACATTTTCCTGGATCTGATGTTCTCCTTGTAACAAATATTCTTCTTTTTCTCCATTGAGGCCCAGTCGACGCTTCCCCTTTGGTTGTCGGAAAATGGAGCTGCTGCGACCAAGTTTATATATCACAGAGCGTTACTAGATGACAAGAGTCCTACATGGAAACTAAAATCCACGTATCATTCACGTTGCAAGATACTAGCTAACTGGATATGTTACGTAAGCATCGTTAGCAAATAATAATAATAATAACAATTTTTTTTATAAAAAAAAATTTAAATATTTTGTTAACAATTTTCGAAATTTATATCATAATTAAAAATTCACTAAATTTTAGATTTTTTATTATGTAAAAGAACTTATATTGAATTAGTAAATATAATATAAGATGTATATTTTTAATTTTTAATAAAAAATTAAATCAAATATCATGTAAAATATATATTTATATTTAAAATAAACTTGAAGTTCAAATAAAATTAAAAAATTTCATAGTAAAAGCGTTTTATATTTTCTACATATTTTATAAATTGTAATTATTTTATTTCAATTTTTTCATCAACTTCTTTAAAATTATAAGAAATGGAGTCAATATTGGTTATTTTAAATAATATGTAAATTAATAAAATAAAAAATAATAATCATTATCCAATAACAATAATAATATGTATTAGTACCTAATAATGCTCAAGAGAGAAGGTGAATTAAGTACTGATAAATTTCTTTTTAAAAATTAATTTATCGTGTTAAGGAGCATAATTTATAAAAAAGTGAATATATGATTTAAAATAATAAATGTCAATAACACATTTAAGAAATAATGTAAAAAAGGTCAGAAAAAAGAAACACAAACTAACTTATAATGGTTCTACAAACAATTCTTAATTACGTCCACTCTCAAGACTTTTTTGAAATTTCACTATTACTTTTTTTCGATATGAAGAATAACTCGTATACAGTTTTTTCTCAATAAGTAGAACCTATTGTACAATATGCCTTAATGATGGAGGGAAACTTCAATACCACTTGTAACACTCCAAATACAATAAATAAAATCTCAATAGAAGCCTACAATTCATGATATTTCAGTTTATCACTTTCAGAGGCTAGCTCCTTCCAGGCCGTTCTTAGGGATAACAATTTTAGTAAGACCTCTGATAGGCCGGGCCGCGGGTTGCCATGACCGAGGCTGGATTGGGCCAAGCCGAGGGCGGCTCGGGCCCGGCCTGACCCATTGACGTCCCTAATCGTTTCTATCGTTTTATAGGCCCTGGGTGAAATAAAAAAAAGGGCCCCAATAAATCGACAATATACAAACGTATAAACTTAAAATTTACATATTTGTATGAAACATAAATGACTCAATTTATGAAAAATAATTTCTCTATGCATTTCTAGACGCAAAATCATTAATAATATTATCAAGATTAATATTATCCAACATATCTTTCTCAATACATAATATAGCTAAATTAGTTAGCCTTTCTTGTGACATTGATGACCTCAAGTAGGTTTTCAATAATATAAACTAATTATAACACAGTTTTCTTTTTTCCCTTTTTTTACTTCCAGACAAATGCTTTTTAGGTAAGATAATATAAATCAATTATAATACGGTTGGACTAAAAAAAGAACAAAAGCACCTGTATGAAACTGGAAGAAGTATGCAGGCACAATCAAACACCAATAGCTTCATAATATATCACAAAGATATATTAATGGTATTATATCTGTGATAGAGGAAAAAATAATTAGCAAAATTTAATATCTAATATTAAAAATGAAAAAACAAAGAGTAAATTTTAATGATAGAGAAACACTAATTTCTAAAAATACAAGAAATTAATATACTTAGGAAAAAATATAGTAAATAATATTCTAATTTATTAAATATTCTAAGTTTTTCAAGTCAAATATTATCCTATTATATAATCTGTGGAAATGATTGAATATTACGACATGTTTAATAGAATCATACGTATTTTTATAATAAAGGAAACCATTTATGTAGTCTTTGAATTGAGTAACTTAAATTACTTGATTTAGTCATATTATCGCTAAACTTATGTGAACTCTACAATAACACAAATTTAACAATTATTAAATTACTTCTGAAAAAGTATAATGAAAATGACAATTACAAAAATTAAATTATTTATTAATATTAAATTATTTATATAAATAATAATTAATCTAAAAATAAAAAGGAGAAATACAAATAAATACAATATCAATTAATATTAATGTTATAATTTAAAATGCTAATATAATGCTTACGTTAATGATAAATTACAAATTAATTATATCATATTCAAATATTTAACAAGCTAAAAATATATTAAAAAATCAGAAACTTTACTTTATCTTTAAATTACATTCGAATTTAAAAGATAGAATCGTGAAATTTTTTTACTGCCAATTTTTGAATTGGAATACTTTAAATGCATATATTGATAAAAAAAATTAGAGGATAAAAATGCAGCTAAATTTTTCGAAACTATTTATAGCTATCATAAGTTAACTTTAAAATTTATAAGTTAGTTAACGTTAACTAATGATAGGGAGAATAATTCAAAATGAGTTATAATAATACAAGAGAGGACAATCACTAGCTTCTAAGAGGAACCCCTTTTGTTGATGAGATGACATTCCCTATGAGGTAGTGAATACTCAAACGTTTAATAAATAGAAATATGTCTATAAGACATCAAAACACGGCCCAATTGAAGAACCAATGAGAAAATATATGTTTATAACCGTTAAAAGTCAAAGTTAGTCGATACACAGTTAGTTCCAACACGTTGATTGACTTTTAGGTCATATAGGTCAACCAATATGCATTCAATATATAAAATCTACTAGTTGTTGCATAGTGGTCAACTATTAAGACATATTGGTCTACCGATGTATCCTTTAGAGGAGAATTAATCGACCACATCACCTTAATGATCAACCATTGTGTTAACAAACAATCCAATTACACATTAAACTTATATTTGTTGACCACTATCTTATATTGGTCAATCAATCTCACGAAAATCGTGATTTTAACAAATTTAAATGCTCGAACTTAATTTATTAAATGCAATTATAATTAAAAACAACTCTCAAAATGTCTCATAAAGTGTATTTAAAGATTAAAATACTTTTATTTTAAAAAATTTTAATATCTTTTAATGAATGAAAAAACTCATGCAATAAGAAAAAACTCATGCAATGAAATAAGTTAAAATATTTATGCATGATAAGCCTTTAAGATTATCAAAATGATTAAATATGATTACAATTAACATTATAAAATATAAATGACCTCAACGTATCCTGATCTTCTTTTTTTCCTCATCTTCATAAAACAATCTTTAAATTATGAATACATCTTACCTTTCATCAAAATAATAAACTTGTTACTAATACTTATGTTTTGATATTATTTAAACATCAATTGGAACTTTCCTTAACTCAACAGTACGAACAAAAGATATTATAAATGTAATTTAAACTTTTCACACTTTCATATAAAAATATAACAATCGTATTTTTGAACTTGTAAAAATTCAAATAATAATTATAAATATAAGAACATAAATAAAAAAATTAAAAAAATTATATATTAGTTGTTATAATAAAAAATGACATTTTACAAATTTCAAATTTGATTCACTCTTAAAATATGAAATAGTCATACTAATTTTATTATAAGTACACTTCCTTTAGATATTGAATTCTTGTATATTGCACAACTTCGTTAAATATCTAATAAAAATAATAAAATTAAGACTATTTTAAATGATTATCATTAAATATTAGGTTATTGGAATATTTATAAAATTACAAATATTTAATAATATATAAATTTTTTAATAGTAAAATTTAAATAAAGAATCATATGTCTTCAGTCAAATATAAAATATTATTTAAAATAAAATAAATTATTTACTGAAAAGATAGGGCTATTTCCTTTTGAACTTGTCACTTGTGAAACTCTTTTTAAGTGTTTATAGATTACTTGTGTGCAGAGTTCATGCAAAAAGATGGGGTATTTCCTGCCTAACTTGGGCTTATGAGATCTCTAAGACTAAAAACCTCATTCTGCAAGTTATCAAAACGGACAAAATGGGCCTAAGTCAGACGAACTTCCGGAGAAAACTTAAAGCCCATTTCGCCGGCAACGGGAGCCTACGCTATTTGGTTGTGTCTCGTCGCCCCTCCATCACTTCCAATGCTCCCGGGTCCCGGCATGTGGTTCAACTTGCAAAAACGCCTGTTATTCAGATACAGTTTGGTGTTATTTTCGGTCACATTTTCATTCATTTTTTCAGGATCAGATCCCATTTGCAGGATATTTCGACTTATGGGTTTAGGAAGAAAGAAGATCAAAGTAATCAAAGTTTCTTTCTTTACTCGACCAAACTTTCTACATGAATTGTCATTAGACAACGTGATATCATGAAAAACCTGAACTTGACTACTGTTATGTTAAAAGATCTGTCAATATCAGGACTTAAGAGGCAAAATTGCATGTTCAACCTACTTCGTCATTATCCCTTCTATTGCTTAAGGAAAAAAGAAAAGAAACTTTAAGAAACTTTACCAAGTACTAAAAGAAAAGGGGTCTTAACTAGATCCAGACGTACTCCAGAGTCCAAAAATCTACCGAGAACCTGGAAAATGCATGAGTTTCGAACATAAAACAGGAAGCGTACGTTCTGTTTACAAAGTTTAATGTGTACTAAACGTCTGCCACCAAACTAAAGTTTCTGCAGAGGTTAAGAGAAACCAGAAAAGTCTTGTGGTGACTTATGCATCACTGTCAAGCGTTACGACTGTAATTGACGCTTTAAGTCCCACTCGATAATTCATGGACAAGGAGATCCCTTTGCAATTATATCAAATAAAAATCACAAGCATTTTCGCCAATGTATTAGCTGGTCCTTGCCCTAGCCACATGCATGTCATTAATGAATGTTATGCTTAGACAAGTACTTAATTTTAGCTTGCTGCAGCACTAGCGACTCAAAAGTTGTCAGTCACCCTTTGTTCCTCTTGCGGTTCTTATTATATTAAATTATGATTTGAATATTTAATCCATGCATGGACTGCTGTTTTAATGATTGCTGAGACAATCATTAAGGGTAATCTTTGGACCTTACGCAGTGTTTGGTTGCTATCCCCGTGGGCGGGGACAGATGACAGGGACAGGAAAATCCTGTCCCCCAAGGTGTTTGGTTGCTGTCCCCGCCCAAATTTATCCCGACTCCGGAGACAGGGACATGAATATTCTGTCCTTCCCGTGACTGTGGCACAAAATTGGGGGACGGAGACAGACATTTGTGAAATGTCATATATGCCCTCAGTTTTAAACCTAAAACAACGTCTGTCTCCGTCCCTCTCCCGCAGCTCTCCCGCACCTCCCTGCACCTCTCCGCAGTCTGCTTCATCGTCTTCTACTGTGTGGGTTCATGCATTGTGCTCTCTGCTCTCTCCCTTTTCGATATTGGCGCGGCTGTCGTGTTGGGTACTCTCACTTGGCGTGCATTTGGCTCATCTGGCGTGCATTAGGATCGTCGTTTCCAGGTAAGAGATGGACAAACCCACCACCCGAAACACATATTCTATTTCTAGCTAGGATTTTGCAACTTCTGTACGTGTGTGTTATCTGCATTTCCTTGTGTATGAGGCCATGATACCTGTTGATTTTGCTCTGAGTTTATGGTTGTGGCT
>JANQAP020000068.1:7487055-7499922 GCA_026874005.2 Erythroxylum coriaceum
AATTACATTAACATTTAATTAAAATAATTGCATTAACCTAAACCAAAAATAATTTTAACAAAAAAATTTAACAAAGAACTAACCCTTACGGCCTTACCTCAAGGAAGCAGTCAGCAGAAGAAGTGAAGAACAGCGGTGGGCGGTGGCTGGCAGGTTGACGGCGTCGGCGGCAAGGAGATGGTGGCGGGCTGGCGAGTGGCAGCCGTTGGTTTGGGCAGGGTTGGGAACTTGGGGTGGTGGCTGGCGTTACCGGGTAAAGAAGGAGAAAAAGGAGAAAAAGAAGTGGCGGCCTGATGGGCAAGGAGAAGGAGATGCGGGCGCCGGGCAAGGAGATGGTGGCAGTGGCGGTCGGTGGTGGCGGGCCGGCGGTGACAGAAGCCGGGGCTGACGCGGGGGCTTGTCCCTCTCTAGCTCTGCCCCTGACTGGAAACAATTGCTATACATGGTCTCGCTCAATGAAGATGGCGTTGAATGCCAAAAATAAGTTGGGTTTTGTTAATGGGTCCCTACCACAACCACCAAACATGTCTTCAATGTATCCTCTATGGAGTCTGAGTAAATGACATGGTTATGTCATGGATTTTAAATGTAATCTCTAGGGAGATTTCAGACAGTGTGCTCCACTACTCAACCGTTCGTGACATATGGACTGACTTGGCAGAGCATTTTTTGCAAACCAACGGGTCGCGAATTTTCAAGTTAACTCGTGATATTGCTTTCATCCAACAAGGTACAACTTCTATTGCTGTTTACTATGGAAAACGTAAGTCTTTGTGGGATGAACTGGCAGATCTATCAAAGGTTGAATCGTGTACATGTGGTGCATCTAAGTCTGCATCTCAATCAGAGCATCAACAACGCTTAATATAATTTTTGATGGGCTTGAATGACTCTTATGCTACCCTCCGAAGCCAAATTCTTTTTATGGATCCCTTACCCTCAATTGGTAAGGCATACAGTCTTCTCCTCTAAAAACAACATCAGTGATCCCTCCATGAAATCCCAAAGAATTCTTCAGAAGGCTTAGTGCTCACTGCAACCAGGAGCTTAAAACCATTCGAAAACTCTACAACCTTTCTATTCTGTCAATATTGCAAAAAGGACAATCATGTGATTGAAGATTGTCGTAAATTAAAAAAATGAGCATCAACAGCAACAAAATTCAAGGGGACATGGAAATTTTGGCAATGGCAACTGAAAGTGCTTCAAGCAACAACCATACACAAACCCCAATAGTATTTACACCTGAACAGTGCGTGAAGCTCTTAGCATTGATTTCTCCGGGTACATCCAAACACTTTACAAATGTGGCAGGTATGCTTCTTTCTTGTTTATCCATTTTCTCTAAACTGTAGGTGATTGATAGTGGTGCCACCGACCATATGAACTCGAACTTATCATATTTAACATCTCCAAAACTGTTGAAATCACCCCATAAAGTTTCTCTTCCAAGTGGGGACTAAGTCACCATCACTCATAGTGGAAAAACCAAATTAAATTCCTCATTACATGTTGATGACGTCCTTTATATCCCAACTTTTCAACACAATCTTTTGTCTGTTACTAAGTTAACAAAGACCCTAAATTGTGTTGTTATGTTTTACCCTGACAAAAGTGTCCTGAAGGACCTGTCAACGAAGATGAAGATCAGCTTGGGTAAGAAGCAAGGAGGCCTCTACATTTTTTAGCTAGATATGGATCAAACAGTTGCCTTCTTCGCTTCAAATCCACCATTCGACCTTTGGCATTAGCATTTAGGCCATCCTTCAAACTCTAGCATGTCCAGCTTATCAAAATGCACTCCCGTTATTACTACAAAAAATTGTCTATGTCATATGTGCCCTATTGCTAAACAAACTATACTTCCTTTTTCATTAAGTTCAATAAATACATCAAATTTTTTTGAACTTGTTCATGTTGATATTTAGGGACCTTACAATACTGAATCTCATTGTGGTGCTCATTACTTTCTCACTTTGGTTGATGAATTTTCTCGTGCTACCTAGGTCTTTTTAATGCGTTACAAATCTGAGACACAAAGTCATATAAAGTCCTTTGTTTCCCTTGCTCAAACACAACATAATCATCCTATCAAACGTATAAGAAGTGATAACGACCTTGAGTTTCTCAACTAAGAACTCAAAGAATTCTTCTCCTATAAGGGAATTATCTATAAAACTAGTTGTGTCTACACCCCACAACAAAATGGGGTTGTCGAAAGAAAACACAGACATTTTCTTGAAGTTGTAAGGGCTTTATGATTCCAGGCTCACCTACCACTTGAATTCTGGGGTTTAAGTGTCTTAACTGCTACTTACCTCATTAATCGCACTCCTAGCCCACTCTTACATAACCGTTCCCTATTTGAGCTTCTCTTCTAAACAAGGCCTAACTATGATCATCTCAAAGTTTTTGGTTGTCTGTGTTTTGCTTATAATGTGCATAAAGGGGATAAATTTGATTCTCGATCCATTCTTGGTGTCTTTGTTGGTTACCCATTTGGGAAAAAGAGTTATCATATTTATGACATTGCGACAAAGAAATTTTTCACAAGTCGTGATGTTCGCTTCATTGAGACAGTTTTTCCTTTCCAAAGAGAACAACACCCAATAGTTACTACCCATCGAGTTCTGCCTTTACCTACAAATGACTTGATCACAAAGATGCCAAATAAGATAAACACTCAACCTTACTCACAAAATGGTCCACCTATCGCATCTCCGTAAGCTCAAATTGAACATCCTATTATCCCTCCTCATCGCTCAAATCGAGAAACAAAATGACCATGCTACTTGGATGCATATCACTTTTCAAATGTTATGGCCAAAATTTCCCCTATCCTATTACTTATCATACAAAAATTTTTCAAACTCACATCATGCCTTTCTAGCTTCCATTACATCTGTTCTAAAACTAAAAACTTTTTCCCAAGTTGTTAAATCACCCCGGTAGTGAGAAGCAATGGTGCCAGAAATCAAAGCACTTAAAGCTAATGATACTTGGACTATTACTACTCTCCCACCTGGTAAAAATCCTGTGAGTTGCAAGTGGGTGTACAAGATTAAGTACAAAGCTGACGGTTCGATCGAGAGGTACAAAGTAAGGCTTGTTGCTAAAGGCTACATATAGAAAGAAGGAATTGACTATCATGAGACATTTGCCTTTGTCGCAAAAACTGTTACCGTTCGGTGTGTTCTTGTCATTGCAGCTACTTGCGGATGGGATATTCATCAGTTAGATGTTAACAATGCCTTCTTATATGGAGATGTCCACGAAGAAGTTTACATGAAGATTCCACTCGACTTTTCACAATAGGGGGAGAGCCATGTTTGCAAGTTGAATAAGTCTCTATATGGACCAAAACAAACTGGACGTAATTGGTTCCAGAAATTCTCTAAAGCACTCCTAAATGTGGGATTCTCACAGTCACGATCAGATTATTCCTTGTTTTCTCGCATCTAAGGTACTTCTCAAACATTCATTCTAGCTTATGTTGATGATGTCATCCTCACTGGCAATGACAACAGCACCATTCTAGCACTGAAGTTGTATCTGGATGCTCAATTCCATATCAAAGATTTAGGTCCGCTAAAGTATTTTTTGGGCATTGAAGTGGCTTGTTCCTCCAAGGGGATATATTTATCACAACGAAAATATACATTGGATATCCTCGATGACATCGGTCTCTTAGGAACAAAGATCGCTAACACTCCAATGGAGCAACACCTTAAGTTGACCAACACTGACGGGGCCTTGCTTGATGATCCATCTATGTATCGACGGTTGATTGGTCGACTGATTTATTTAACCATCACAAGGCCAGATATTGTGCATTCGGTCCATATTCTTAGCCAATTTATGCATGAACCTCAAAAGCCACATCTTGATGCAATTTTTCACTTGCTTCGCTATCTAAAAGGGACACTTGGATAAGGCATTCTACTTTCATCTCATTCTTTCCTTCATATCATAGCTTATTGTGATTCAGATTGGGCCAGTTGCCCAATATTGAGACGCTCCACCACTGGATTTTGCCTCTTTTTTGGCTCATCCTCGATATCCTAGAAAACCAAGAAATAAATTGTTGTCTCTCGATCGTCTATTGAACCTGAATATAGGGTCATAATAAGTACAACTTTTAAGTTGCAATGGCTCAAGTATTTGTTGCGAGAACTTGGTGTATCTCACAATCAACCAATGACACTTTATTGCGACAAGTCTACCCTCCATATTGCAGCAAATTTGGTCTTTCATGAGCGGACGAAGCATTTCGAGATAGAGTGCACTTCATTTGTGATAAGATTCAAGCAGGATTACTTCGCACAGGTTTTGTTCCTTCGAAAAAATAGTTGGCAAACATTTTTACTAAGTCACTCGACAAGGATGCTTTCCATTCAATTCTCTTCAAGTTGGGCGTTACGAACCTCCACACTCCAACTTGAGGTGGAGTGATAAAATCTACATCATCTACTGCAAGATCGTGGAAGTCAATAGGATCAAGAAGGAATGTATCTTCTGCATATTTTGTATATAGTTGATATCATGGAAATTATAGTTAAGATCTTTCCTATTTTTTGCCGTTACCTTTTGCTGTAAACATGTATACATACTGACGATAAAACTAATGCAAAACAATGATCTTAGCTACAAATATATATATATATATATATAACAACATCTTCTTTCTGGTTGTTGCAGGATTTCGTTTATGCTTAGTTCTTCTTGGGCACAAATTTGTTGTTCTACGAGCATGATAAGCTAAGAAACTCACAGAACTTGGGTGGAAAAGAAATATTAGTCAAGTTACTTTCATGACATCGTTCATCATTTAATTGGATATTAGAGGAGTTTATGTCTGGTGTTCCAATTACCAGTAACTGTACTGGAAGTAACTGATAAACTTGGTTAATTACTGAGATTTAAGTTGAATACTCAAGTAGATTATTCGATTGCAGACAAGTTCCTACATAAAGTAGCGTCACATACCACCTGCACCCGATTCTTCCACAAGTTGAGACTCGCTCACTAGGCTACAGTTTCAAGTTGCGTTCGTGAATATTGATGATATCGTAAACAGATCAACTCTCTCATCCTTCTTTTGCTCGATTCATATACTACCCAGGAACCATAATACCTGGTTGTTCTTCCATATGTTGGTACATGTCCACCTCTTCAACAATTTTAGACTAGCATCATTAGTCCCACAGGAATATAAATAGATCATAACAGGCATGACAAGACCGGTGGACCCTGTTGGGGCCATGTTCCAACCCCAGCGCTGAAGAGGTTAGCAATTTCAGGAAAATGAAATACTCAATAATGAAATTCATACCAAGTGAGTACAAGTAGGTACAAGATCGTTCACAGAAAAGTGGGTTCATGGTGCATTAAATCATTGGCTTGGGGAATGGTGTGGTCTAGAAACTAATGGCTAAGGTGCATCTACCGCGACACAACCATGCCAACAACGGACCAGTTCTGCGGCTGGGAATGTTACTGAACAATTCTTATCCTAATTAACATTTACCAGGCCCTATGAGCCTGAAGTTGAACCCACCACCACGACCCTTCTAAAATACCAACTTTGTCTGTTATCAAGTTGTAGAAGATGCTCAAATAAAAGAGCAGAGAAGTTGGATTTTGTCTAAGACGTCCATGAGGTCCCACTGGATAGGAATAATAGGGAACAGAACTCACATGGAGGAACGTGCCTTGCCTGGCCAATGAAGACGATGCTTAATGTAGACTTAGCATGTCTCCACGTATAGTACGGACTTCCAAGCTTTTGCTCTTTTTCTCATAAGTGCTTCTCTAATTAAATGGTCAACCAGAACTTGTTAACTTCTAATAATATCTGTAGAACTAGAACAAAAAAAATAACTAAGATCTAAATATAACCATAATTTAATTTTAATAAAATTAAATATTTAATATTTGAAGTTTCTTACGCTTTTCAACTTAGTTAAATTAAATTGCTCTCTTTAATTGTTTGTTACGTGTGTCTTATTAAATTTTTAATATATTAACAATAATTATAAATTATAATTAATAAGCCTATAGGTTGCATTTTTATAGGCGCTAAGTTAGCTTGTAATTTAGCACTTATGTAGCATATTTTATATGTATTATATGATATTTTTTGTGATTAATTTATTATCTAGTAAGTGATAATTTAACGTAAGATTTCATATTTTAGTGTAACTTTTTCTATGAGTGTCCAATTGAGGAGATAACAAAATCAATTCAAAACGAATACTATGGACAATAACTTTTTAAAAGGCATCAGAAATCAACGTATACATGAAGATGTCAAAAACTCAAGAAGATTAGAGAATATAGAAAAAAATAACTAACTGCTCCAATATGATATTGGTGTTCAGCGTCGATCTTACAATGGATGGAAAAAGTTTGAGAAGTAGAAGTAAACTAGTGTTAGATTGATATTTGTAATCGATGCTGAACTCGTAAAGTTTCAGAAGCTAACTGGTGCTAGTGTGAAAGGTGGACAAGCGCTGAACTCATGATAAAGAATTTGAGGACTCGCAGAAACCTACTTTCATTGCACTTAAGACTCCTATTTGTAACTTTAAACTATAAATTCCTAAATAAGGTTAATTAAAAAGAGTTTTTTGGGAGCCATTATTGTTTTAGTTATTATTTTAGGTTTTCTTAGCATCGAAGAGAAATTAGGAGCAAGATCGGGGGAAGATTAACCTCTGCTTAGAAGTAACTAGGAATATCTCTTCTAATCTTTCTCATTTACTTTCTTTTATGGTAAGATTTTTTTGTTTGAAATTAATTATGTTGAGTATCTAAATTTATAATTAGGGTTAGTAATGTAGTTTATGATAGATATTTCAATTGTTAATGTATGATTAATTATTGGTTTAGTTGAATTTAGTTTATTTGATCTTACTTGTTAGATTTATCCCTACCCATCATAAATTTAATCTTAGGATTGTATAAGATATTGAAAGGTTTGAATTATAATATGTATATTAGGAAAATAAGCATCTAGATCTAGAGATAGAGGTATCCTAGACAAAGGTGTAATAGTTAAGTATGCTTAATAAGTTCAATTAGGTGTTGCATATTAAAGGATGATAATTTCTTAGTTAGATATTCCTACGTACCATGAGAGAGAACACTAAATACTTTAGGTCAATTGTTATTTCAGTCTTAATAATCAATCTTACATGATAATTAAATTCTTCGTTATAATTAAATTCTTCATAAGTGAAGCCTCGAAACTTTAGCTTTTATTATCTTGATTCTCTTTTGCTATTTAATTATCTTGATTTTATTAGTTTAATAATTTAATTACATTTTATAAATTATTTATTTACTTTAATTGCAATTGTTTTGTTTGGATTGAAAAATATAGTAGTTATAGTCATTTTGGGATTGGTAACTTGAAATACTCTAGATTTATAACTTGCTATAATCAATTATGTGCACTAATAAAAAGATCAATAAATAATCTTAATTTATAATTGTAATTAAATAAATTAAAATCCTTTTAATTTATCTTTAATTCTTTGATTAAATAATTTATAATTATTTATCAAGATTAACATCCACCAATATGTTATGACTATTCAAATATTAAGAATGTGACTATTCAAATACTAAGAATGTCATAATGGGTTCACTTAACTTATCCATATACTGTTATAATGTATAATTCAATCATTTTGTCATTCAATATTTTAATTAGACATAGTGCCTGAAATTAGTATATACTTTATTTAAATATAATCATGTTCACTCTTGTTGATTACTAATTGATATTTAAAAATAATAATTTTAAATCTCAATTTACTCTGGTCAGAAATTTTTTTAAACAATTACTAATAAAAACATTAAAATACTCCCTAATTACTTTAAAGTGATGAATCGTTTGTTGACTTACTTAATAATCTCCAAAAAGTTCGTATAATATCTAAGTACTACTTATTGAGTTATATTCAATAGAATATGTTATAAGTAGCATCAAAATATGGTATTATCATATGAGATACTTTGATAATTTCAAGTAAAAAGATCAATTATACAAACATCATAATAAGGACATCTGCATGCACATAAGTAAATGTTTTATTTGGAATCATCATAATTAGGTCAATTTAGTGAACTTATTTTCTAATAAGCACTTGTGTATTTATTTAAGGATCTTAATACTTTAATTCATGAGATCAATTAGTTTTTTCATAAGAAAAAAACATATTACTAGTTTTATCATTATATCAATATCCTGTCTTGATAAAATTATAACCAAGAACAATTTAGAACTATACTTAAATACAATTTGAATCTTATAATTATAATTTCATCATAATTTCAACTTTATAGTAATTATTTCAGAGAATTTATTATTAATATTAAACATATAACTAATAATATATATAAAGATAAATAATGTCTTTATTAAATAAATTGATAATGTCATACATTAATTGCAACCAACCAATTGGTTGCAAGAGCACAAACTAACAATCTCTCACTTATAGTAAAAATAATCGTTTATGTATATAGTGCCATATTCATTCATATGTAGATCGTATCTCTTTTGAGATAACAACTTAGTCAAAGGATTTATAAGATTCTCTTTAATGGGCAAGTGCTCCAATATAATATCTTTCTATTCTATTATCTCCTTGATCAAGTGAATCTTCCTAAGTACATACTTGGACCTTTGAAGAGAATTTGATTTTTTTGCCTGTGTTAATAGTATCAATCTTGTTATAGTACAATACTATTGGCTCAACAACGTTAAAACCACTCCAAGTTTAGTAATGAACTTCTTGATTCAAATAGCTTCTTTTTTTGCCTTAAACATTGAAATTTACCCTGCTTCGATTGTAGAATTAGCAATGATTAATTATTTGGAACTTTTTAAACTTACACCACCATTATTTAAAGTAACGATAACCCTAATTATAGTATGCTATCATTATGGTTAAATTAAAAAATAGCATCTAAATATCCTTAAACTCTTAGTTTAACTCCTTAATAGGCCAAGATAACATATTTAGTCCTTTTTAAGTACTTTAAGATATTTTTTATAGTCATCTAGGTCATGTCATCAAGATTGGCTAGAAATATGCTTGTTATTTCAAAACATAAGAAACATCCAATCTTATACATAACATCACATTTATGATTGATCTAAAATCTAAAGCATATGGAACACTATTTATTTTATCTCTCTTTCTGTGTCTTTGTGCATGTAATTTTTAGGAGATAGATCTCATTCGACATAAGTAAGAATCCCCTCTTAAAATTGTCTATATTAAACTTCTTTAGCACTTTGTCTATATATGTTAATTAGGATAAACCAATTAATATCTTTTTTTATTTATTTCCATAGATCATTATTTCCAAAAATAATTTGATTCTCTCATATCCTTTATAGAGAAATTTTTGTATAATTAAATATTTACAAATTAAAGCATTAATCTATCATTTTTAATCAACAATATGTCATTTATATATAGCATTAGGGAGACATAAGGTTCATATATATTTTTTGACAAAATCAAACTCTTCAATTGCTTATTAAAATAGATGGTCCAATTCCATGACACTTGTTTAAGTCCATAAATAGACTTTTACAATTACTTTCATACTTGATTAGGAAACCCTTCAAATTCAAAATCTTCAGGTTGTGTCATATACACATCCTCAAGCAAATTACAATTAAGAAATTTTGTCTTAACATCCATTTATTTCATATTCATGGTATAGGATTATAGCCAATAAGATTCTTAAGGACTTAAGTATCGCTACTAATGAAAAGTTTCATTAAAATCAATTTCTTACTTTTGTTTGTAACCTTCTTTATATGTGTACCATTCATGTTAGATTTTCTCTTAAATGCCACTTGCATTCAATAGATATAATCATATCAGGTGCATTCACCAAAGTCTATACTTGGTTACTATACATAGATTGCATTAAGATATTTTGACTTTATTCCATTTCAAGGAATTAATATTGGACATTACTTTCTTAAAACTAGTAGGCACATTATATACAAGCATTGTGTTGTCTTTTCCCTTTTTTAATATATTTTTAGTTATGGGACAATGTATTTTACTAAAGCGCCGCGGACTATATATATTTTGAACCGTTGTTTATACATCATATATATAAACTTGAGGGTTTTTTATTTCCAAAAAAAATTGAGGTTTTTGTTCCATCTAGATGTGCATTTGTAGTTCTTATACGTGTTTAAGCTCTACATCATTCTCACCGCTTTCCTTAAGAATAAATTCCCTTTATAGGAATGTAACATGTCTTAAAAAATATGTTTTTACGGATGATGAAATTGATATTCAATACTTTCTTTCTAAAACTCCATAAATTTGTATTTATGTGATTTAGGTTGAGACCCACCAATATTGCATGCTTCATATAAGTATCAAATCCCCAAATCTTTAGGTATGACAATTTTAGCCTACTCTTAATCCATATGTCATATAGAGTCTTATTGTAACACTATTTAAAAGGAAAATAGCATTTTCAAGGTCATATCCTCAAAAGGAAAGAGGAAGGTATTCATGAGTTATCATGGCATGTGCTATATCTAAAAAGGTATTAGTTCTCCACTCAGACACTTTATTATGCTACGGACTTTTAGCTCAAATCCATTATAAGATAATCACATTGTTTTTTAAAAAATCAAGAAACTCGTAGTTTTAGTATTCACCACCTTGATCATATCTAACTCTTCTAATACTTTTATCAGTTTATTTCTTAACCCAATTATAAACTCTTTAGATCTTTCAAATGATTCAGAGTTTTATTTCATTAAATATATATAGTAATACTTAACATGTAATGAAATATGAGTAACCTTCTTTAACATGAGCAACATAGAGCCATATCTATCTAAATGTATAAGCTCTAGTAAGTTATTGACACATTCTCCCCTTTCACTAAAGGATAATTTGGTCATTTTACCCAATAAACAATATTTACAATTTTCATATGATTCATAATTAAAAAGATCCAACTATTCTTTATATAACTTTGTTGTTATAGTTTTATTAATATAACCTAACCTACAATATTGTAAATAAGATGAATTTTGGTCACTTAATTTTCTTTTCTTGCTATTTATGTTAAAGATTATCTTTTCTAGATTTAATTCATACAAACTATTTGTAAGTAATCCATATATATATTAAAACATCATCTTTATAAGAAAAGCTACTTTTATTCTTAATAATAAAGATAAAATTCATTCATATCTAAATAAAAATAGAAATAATGTTTCTTATAATAACTAAAAGTCTAAAACATAATAACAATTATCTAGTGCTAGTACAAGGCCATAAGTAAAAGCAAACTAAAAGTTCCTACAGTTAATGTAGCAAACCTTAGCTCTTTGCCAACTCAAAAGTGTCACTTTACCTTTTCTCAATGTCCTACTTCTTGTCAACAAGTGCACATTATTTCAAATATGAGAACTACAACTAGTAAATGATACTTAAAATTGTGTAAATTTTGTCTCTATGAATATTTTCCCTATCCACTCTATTTTATGCACCAAATAACGTTTTGAGATACAAAATTATAGTAGTAGCATCCATGCCTTTATGTTGCATATGAAGCTCAGAAGACATACTAGATAATATCACATATACAACTTGTTTAACATTAAGAATATAGTGTTATTATCCCTCCCAAACTTCATTAATTGCATTCATATTGGGTTCTCATGAAATTGTAGTGCTAAGAACATACAATTTCTTTTCTTCCTTGAGAACAATTCTTAAAATGTGAGAATAATCTAAGAAATTAGGTCAAGTAAGCATGTTAGTATATATGATAATCCATAAGGACAAATTACTACTCACTTTTGTCTAACAGCCAAAACGACATAAAAAGTACTTATTCATTTACACTATAAAACCAAATAAAATAAGACATTTAATAAAATATTTGGTTACTCCCATAATTTTAAATAGAATATAGCCTTTACCACTATTTAAGAAAAATTATTTTAATCTCTCTAATGGGTTAGGATCTCATTCAAACTTAGTTGATATTGATTTTGGTCAACAAACCAATTAAACTTAAATTAGGTAGATAATTTCATTATCAACCACATTTCATGTGACTTCCATATTCGTTAGGTGATAACTCTTTTTCAAAATGTATCATATATATTATACCTAATCATATCTCTAAATTCATATGATCATGAATTTGCTCTTCCAGTTAATACAAATTTAGTTAAGTAGGACTTATTAATTTAAGATAAAATATATTCGAGTTATATCGACCTTAAGTTTGCTCAAAAGGCTTAAATAAAACTCTAGTTTTAAATTTAAATAAGAGAAAGCAACAATCCTATTCTCAACGTATATTTAACATTTAGTTGAGGGATTTTAAAATTTTCAAATATTAGATATCATCATAATTAATATAATCTAATTATATCGAATAAAATAATAATTATAAAAGATAATATTTTATAATTATTAATTTTATCAAAATTTGATTTATTAATTTAAATCTTGAAAAATAATTAAATTGCATAAATATTCTTAAAAAGATATGATCTTTTGAAAATATGTTTCAATTAATTATAAAACATTTTCTAGTTTTATTAATAATTTAAACTAATTTAATATTAATTTAATTAAGAAAAATAATTTAATTTAAAATAATGGCCGTAGGGACTACTTGATGTGTATGGTGCATGTGCCTTAGGCTATGTTTGGTTTAGGGGTTGAGGACGGAAGGGAATGGAACGTAACACGCTTCCATCGTTTGGTTGAAGGTTTTATAATGGAATGGAATGGAATGGGATGGAAGCAAAGGGTTTCATGTTACGTTCCATTCCATCCTAAACAG
>JANQAP020000068.1:7500022-7517081 GCA_026874005.2 Erythroxylum coriaceum
CTTACATATGTATGCATGAACATATCAAAACAATTTTAAGCACTTATAACCTATTCCAAATGACTATTTTACCCTTCTCATTGGTGAGGGGATGTTACAATTATATGAAAGGAAATGCATATAATAAGGTTGACTTGAAAACAAGAATAGAAATTCGCCACAAGTGATTACCTTGATAAGAATTATATTCTCAATGCAATAGAAGAAGACAAGCAATCCTCCCTTAAAGAATTCATTATTTATCCAGTCTAAACCCTAAACAATGTTTATTATAATGTATTTATACCCCTTGAAAAAAAGAAACCCTAAATATGTAAAAGACTTTTAAATATGGGCCTCCTACCAAAATAACTAAAGCCCAAACTAATATTTCTAAAATACAGTCCATTGAACCTAAAAGATTTAAATTAAATGAGCTAGAAGAAAATAAACGTCCATCTCAATAAAACAAGCCCAAAACACAATTAATGGGTTGTCCAAAGTTATGCTTCTAACTTAAAATAATTAATTAAACAAGAATGAAAGTCTTCTTATACATTCTGCCCAATTTGATTAGTTATAATGTCATTGGCCCTCATTGTCTCTTAAGATTCCATGCTATCTACAATTCGGCCCATCTAAGATTGAAGCGCTTCTTTGAACTTCTTAGCTCTTGATCTTGTTATTAGTCTCTCTGGCATTGCTAGCTTATCTTTGGTTCCATTTTTCTTACAACGTGCCATGGTCGTGCTCACATCAGTTGAGAGATTGATAAAGGAGAAAATTCTCCCAAATTTAGATTTTGAGGGTCTGGAAACATGTGTTGACTGTTGCAAAGATAAGTTGACCAAAATAAAGAAAAATGGGTCAACTAGAGCATATGGCTTATTGGATCTCATACATGCAGATATTAGTGAACCTTATACAACTACCTTGTGTCATTCTAGATATTTTTTGATGTTTATTGATGATTATTTCATCCATGGTTATGTATTCTTACTTAAATAAAAGTTTGACGTTCTTGAAAATTTCAAGATCTTTAATATTGAAGTGGAGAACTAATTGGGAGAATCTATCAAGATTTTCATGTCTGACCGTAGAGGAGAGTATTATGGCAAACATGGGGGTTTCAGGATAAGAAAAAAGGTTTGTTTGCCAGATATGTGAAATCATGTTGAATAGTGACTCGGTTTACTATGCCAAGTTGTCCTGAGCAAAATGGTGTGCCAAAAAATATAACCACACCCTAAAGGACATGATGAGGTCAATGCAGAGCAGGACTATCCTAACTAATTTTCTTTAGGGTGAAGCCATCATGACAACATTATATATACTTAATAGAGTCCCGAGCAAGTCAATGCCAAAGACGTCTTTTGAGATTTGGAAAGGGTGGAAGCCTAGCCTTATATACATTTATGTATAGGGTTATCTTGTTGAGATACACTTGTATAATCCTTATGAAATTAAATTTCATGCTCGTTATACTCGTTGCTATTTAGTTGGATATGCCGACCACTCTAAAGACTACATATTCTACTATAAAGAAGGAGGGTCTAAAATTATGGAATTTTAAACAACTAAGTTTTTGGAATATGATGTCTTTGATGAGGATGGTCCTTTATACCCTTCAGATGACAGCAAGACAGATACTACAGTTATTTCGTATCCACCACTCATATAATTAGGTTTAATGGATCAAGTTCTTAGTATCATGCCAATATAGGTACAGGAACCCATACCTGTACAAACAAAGGTTCCTAAGGTACAAGTACTAGTGTAGTTGCGAAGACCCATAAAAGTGAGACAACCTACTATTCCATCTAATTATATAGTCTATTTAGGTAAACAGGACTATAAGATTGGGCATGTTACAGATCTAGTTACTTTTTCAAAAGTGATTTTTGGACCCCATATAGTTTTGTGGTGGGATGCAATGAATGACAGGATGCAATCCATAAAGCATAACAAGGTATGACAGCTAGTAGATTTGCCTTAACATTGCAAACTTGTCAGTTATAAATGGTTATTTAAGATCAAGAAGAACACTCAAAATAAAGTTAAGTGATTTAAGGCTCGGTTGGTTGCCATAGGGTTCACTCAAAGAAAAGGGGTTGGCTTTAATGTTACCTTCTCTTGTGTATCCTCTAAGGACACATTCAGAGTGATCATGGCAATAATAGCTCATTATGATATGGAGCTACATCATATGGATATTAAAACCGCTTTCCTGAATATTAACCTTTATGAAGAGGTTTATATGGATCAATATGAAGGATTTCAGGATCAAGAAAAGTCTGACAAGGTTTGAAAATTAAGAAAATCGATATATGGTTTGAAATAAGCTTCCAGACAGCGGTACCTTAAGTTTTATGAGGTTGTGACCTCTTTTTGCTTCTTGGAAAATAAAATTAAAAGATGTTTGTACTACAAGGACAGATGAAGCAAAGTTATTTTCCTATTATTATACATGGATGATAGCTTGTTTGCATAAAATGATCTGACCATGTTACATAAGGTGAAGCAACTTTTGGCTAAGCATTTTGACATAAAAGACTTTGTGAAACATCTTTTGTCCTAGGTATTCAGATTCACTGGGACAGATCTCGATACTCCTTAGGTCTCTCACAAAATGCATAAGTTGAGTGAGTGTTGTAAAGGTTTAATATGGCTAATTGTAGACCTGTTGCAGTACCTATCTCTCATAGTAAGAGATTATCTTTGGCACAATGTCTAAAGAATGATGTCGAGAGAAAGGCTATGGAGAAAGTGCCTTATTCTAGTGTGGTTAGTCGTCTAATGTATGCCCAAGTGATCACTAGATCGGACATTGCATTTATTGTTGGACTATTGGGTAGACATTTGGCTAACTCAGGAATAGACCACTAAAATGCAGTTAAACAAGCATTAAGATATTTAAAGGGAACTAAGGATTATAAGTTGACATTCAGAGGCTCAACAATTTAAACCTTATGGGGTATTTAGATTTGAATTTTGCTATGTGTCCGAACGATAGAAAGTCCACTTTAAGTTACATCTTCATGTTAGCAGATGGTGCAGTATCGTGAAAGAGTGTCAAGCAGACATTGGTGACTTCCTTGACTATGCATGCAGAGTTTGTTGCACGTTATGGGACTGCTACACAAGCAGTTTGGCTTAGAAAATCAATTTCTGAGTTGTCTGTGGTTAACTTAGTGGCTAGACCCATTTAGTTATATTGTGATAATCTATTTTTTGTGTTGTTCAGTAACAACAACAACAACATTACAGATCTAAGCATTTGGAGGTCAAGTATTTGACTATCAAGGAGTTGATATAGAAAGGTGACATTGAAGCGGAGTATTTGAGGACTAAGGAGATGCTTTCTGATCTTTTGACTAAAGGACTTCGCTCGTATGTTTTTTAGAGACATGTATATAGTATGGGTGTGTTGAAGTCCTTAGACAATGTTAGTTAGGAACTAATTTGTTTTATCCTTATATGTTTATATGTTTTGATGTATTGTGACAATATGTTTGTTTAGCAATAATGATAATCATATTTATCCTCAATCATACATGTTATTATACATTGTCATAATACAGGTGCAAATCTTAAGGTTTGTGTTGATCTTAAGTATTGTAAAGGTCATTGGGCATATACACAGATTGTCCTTGAGTTGAGCCTATGTCTTCAAGACACATACAGATGTATATGTATAGGACATAAGGGGATAAAAGTGTTTAATCCCCAAAAGGTTTTCTCTAATACAGTTTAACATTTAGTAAGAGAAAACATGTTTTCTCTAATATAATTTAGCATTTAATAGGAGAAAATAAAAGTTTTCTCTAATGCAGTTTAGCATTCAGTGAGAGAAAACAAGTTTCTCTGGTGCAGTTTAGCGTAAAGTTCAGAAAAATTGAGATCGACAATGGAAAGATGATACATTTTAGATCATACAAGTACCATCCTAATTTGTCATACTTCATTTTCTCATTCATGTTAGTGAGGTATTAAATATGCGTGTTTGTACTGAATTTGTGTCACACATGACACGTGTATTTGATATTTTCTAATACTGAAAGTCTTACGGGACATAATGATGGACTTTCATTATCTTTGGATCAAATGGTTTTTTTAAACTTGGTTGAGCTATACAGTGATTTGTTTAACCGTTTTTTTTACTGGTTTTGTCATCAATACAAATGTCGTAATTAATTATTATCTAAGAGGGAGAATGTTAAATATTTTCCTATGGGGTGGACAACAATTAATTACATTTTAACGGTTTTAATAAATTATCAGTTAAGTTAATTGAGTTTGATCTGAATAAAGATAATAAAGTGGCTCACTAAAGGAGGTTAGTATGCTGAAGTGCAGTGAGAAAAATGGACCCTAGTCAATGAAACCGGACCCGTATTGAACCTATGATGGGGAGACCCGATATAAATATTATATGTATAAGGTTAAGGTCTCATGTAACTGCTTAAGTAAATCGTGAACATACAACTACTTTGATTCCATTAAGAGATTCGCGTGTTAAGAAAACTACAGAAAGGCTTTAACGACGTCTCGGTGATTGACTCTAGTGAAGGCTTTGGTAGATTCGCATTCGTTTCAGTTTCGAAAAGTTTATTTGAAGTCATGGAACCAAAATCAGGTATTTTTTTGCATTTCTTCATTTTTTTCCTTTCATGTTCGATCCGGAATATGTAACTAGGGCTCGTATTACGTACTACAATTTCTTCTGGGATCGATTCCACCATTTCAAGTTTACCAGATTGGGTGAAATATTATAGGTTGTTGGTCATGGAGTTTACTCATGGGCAATCAGATAAAAAATAAAAAAGTTCTTAGCACGTATATACGAAGGATGCCAATGACTGACAACATTGGTACAGTTTGAATCAAGCAGTGTTGGTTCTATCAATAACAGAATGGCCTACCGACCATACTGTCTGCATGAAATCTTGGCACCCATTAATTGTTTTTCCTGATCAGTGATTGCCAACCTGCAGCTTCAGGGTTAAGATATGGTGAGTATATGAGCGAACATATCCTGTTTGTCTGGGATGACTTTAAATTGGTAAACATTAAAATTATACAGGTAATTTTCATTTTAAAATCTCTGTTTTTTTTCTTTCTTAGATTTGTTATAATCTATAGGGCGAGTTTGATCGGTTGAGAAAGTAGTTAAACTTTAAATTGCAAACCTACAAGGTTTTCCCTATTATGCACAGTAACCAGGGTACAGTGCACCTTTGGCTGGCCATAAATGTATCCCCTGAAATGAAAGAAACTCTCTGCCATCTTGACTTTTCAGTTGAAAAAACAAGCAGTACTTTCCGTTTGAGGCTTAGGATTGTCTGGCTAAAACTGAAAACTAGGACTAGCATGTACACATGTTTAGGTTACATTTATTTCTATCTTTTGTTCAATGGTTAAATGATTTCTGGACCACCTTACAACCTTCCTTAATAAACCCACCCATCTCTTATAACTAATCAAAAGGCAAATTGTCCATGCTTGTCCTGGAAATTGATGATGAATAAACTCTTCCCTGCATATTCTATCTTCTGCTTCATACGACCAACTGCTTACTAGTAAGGTTTCGTCGTAAATGAATATTGAGCACTTTAATCAAGGTTTCTGCAGAGTAACTTCAAAAGGAAAAGAAATGAGGTGGGATTGCATCATTGCATGGCTAGTTTTGGCTTATTAAACATCCTCAACTGGATGCAACTGAAAGTTATGAAGAGACAAAGCTGTGACAGTTTTTTTTTTTTTCAAATTTTTGGCTTTTTGTGTGTGATAAGGAAAAGAGACGGTGTCTTCATTGTCAAAAGAACACGCCGACAGCAGTAGCATTCATGAAGTGTCGGTGTAAGGTTGAAGCTAAATGTCGGTTTCATCATAAACAAATGCTCAAGCAATTATATCCATTGTTTAGCAACAAATTAAGATTATCTTTGCACTACAATAGCTACTTATTTTGTAGCTAATGGTTCAAGCAACAGTCAAGGATATGATTCAAAAGTCTCATTACTAGTAGATGGAGGTTGGAGAGAGCGAGCTCAAATTAACTGTACTAACCATCTGATTAGACCTTGTAACGAAATAAACATAGAGCAGGTGAGCCGCATGCAGTATCTATTCGAACAAGTTTCTACATTCTTGATTTCCTTTATAAGAGACCCTCTAGCCCTCCACACTTGCTCACTCATTTCCATTACCCTTAAAGAGAAGGCCATGGCACTTCCATTGTGTCTCATTGTCTCTCTGCTTCTTCTTGTGGCTCCGAGTTTGATATCTTCCTCACCAATTCAAGACCCTGAATTAGTCGCAGAGGAAGTGCACAGGTAAGAGAAACACTTCTTTTGAAAGCCTTATATCATCATGTTCATAGTTCAGGACTACTAGTGTGACACATTTTTGTTTTCTTGTGTGTTTCAGGAGTATAAATGCTTCCAGGAGAAACTTGGGATTTCTTTCTTGTGGAACAGGGAATCCGATGGATGATTGCTGGAGGTGTGACCCCAACTGGGAAAAGAACCGGAAAAGGTTGGCTGATTGTGCCATAGGTTTTGGCAAGGACGCCATTGGTGGTAGAGATGGTAGTATATATGTTGTTACAGACCCTGGAAATGACGACCCTGTGAACCCAAAACCAGGCACTCTGAGGTATGCTGTTATACAAGATGAGCCTCTGTGGATCATATTTGAACGTGACATGGTCATCACGCTCAGGGAAGAGCTTATTATGAACTCTTTCAAGACCATTGACGGAAGAGGAGCCAGTGTCCACATTGCGGGAGGTCCATGCATCACCATACAGTATGTGACCAACATCATAATCCATGGAATCAATATTCATGACTGTAAGTCGGGAGGGAATGCTTATGTGAGGGACTCCCCTGGACATTTTGGGTGGAGGACTATATCAGATGGTGACGGGGTATCGATCTTTGGAGGGAGTCATGTGTGGGTTGATCATTGTTCTTTGGCCAATTGCAATGACGGTTTGATTGATGCTATTCGTGGATCCACAGCCATCACAATTTCTAACAATTACATGACACATCATAACAAAGTCATGCTCTTAGGCCACAGTGATACCTATGTACAAGACAAGAACATGCAGGTTACTATCGCCTTCAACCATTTTGGTGAAGGACTAATCCAGAGAATGCCAAGGTAAGAAAATCCTAGCTATATTAGAACATTTTAGACACACCCTACTCCAGAAAACTGTCTTTTCTATAATTTAACTAAACAAGTTGCCTGGATTTAGGAATAGTTTATCACTTTGGTTCAATTTGGTTTTGAGCAGATGCAGACATGGATATTTTCATGTGGTGAACAACGAATACAGCCACTGGGAAATGTATGCTATTGGTGGCAGTGCTGATCCTACAATCAACAGCCAAGGAAACAGATTTATTGCACCAAATGACAAATTCAACAAAGAGGTAAGAACACGTGAACAGTCGCTTGATGACCTCATTTTTCAACCTTCTTCTTGATCCACGTTTAACAACATGCCACTTGTTTTCAGGTAACTAAACATGAGGATGCTCCAGAGAGCCAATGGAAGCAGTGGAATTGGAGGTCTGAAGGGGACTTGATGTTGAATGGTGCATTCTTCACAGCTTCAGGAGCAGGAGCTTCCTCTAGCTACTCCAAAGCATCGAGCTTAAGTGCAAGGCCGTCTTCACTGGTTAGCTCCATAACAGCAGGAGCAGGTTCACTTATTTGCAAGAGGGGTTCACGTTGCTGACCAGTGTTTTGCATAGAGTCCAAAGTTGGTCAGACCATGATTGAAGTGACTAAGAGAAAGGGTAAAAGAAATGGTTACGAGAGAAGGGAAAGTGAAAATATGGCCAACTGTAAAAATTTAGTGTATATTGCGAATCTATTCAACTTTGACGTTGATGTTTACAATACAACCTTAGAGTCTCTCTCTAAGACCACCATCACATGCAGATAGCAAGTGTGAATGTTGATGGTTTGAAAAGAGAAACAAAACAAAGTGTTCAATAAAGCAAAGCTTTCTGTATCATTCATTTTCGCGAAGTCTCTCTACTCACATGGGTGTCCATTTCATAGATTTGCCAAGTCTAGATCTTAGGTGCTTTGTTTCTGAAATTTCACCAAATTGCACAGAACAACCTCCAGGTTTTATTATTAGTCTTATGTTTTATAAAGTCCAATTGCCATAAAAGATGCTCATATTCTGCTGTGATAAATAGGACGGATAATTTTCTTACCTCCTCAATAAACAGAGGCACGTGTTCTTTTCAGGGAGTGAGTAGATTAGCCACAGGACATTATAAATGTTCCCACCAGTTTTTGCCTGCTTTTTATTATTCCATTCCAAAACCTATCGCCGGGGACCTTGATTTGTGTGAAACCTTTATCACATCCCTCGTTCTCAACGGCTAACCAACCGACTTGAACAACAGCGTCAATAAACCAGATTGGGCATCAAATGCAATTTCTCAATCTCATTTTTTCTTTGTTAGAAGACGAGTAGCAAAGGATTATGCGAGAATCACTGCAATGAGTTGTGCGTTACAGCCGATTATGATTTGACTCCTTTGATAAGCTAGCCTGTCATTTGGTTCAATTTCTTGACCTCAAAACAAAAAACATGGAATAAAGAAAAACATAGACATCCATCCTCCATAAAGGTTCAACTTCCAGCCTTCATGAAGTTATTTTCCGCTTGCAATAGGTGGAAATCTATGTAGTGGAAGCTAATAAATGCTTACGAAGTAGTCCAAATGTAATAAACCTCGGATCCTTCAAATTAACAAATGATCAAATCACAAAAAGCTATTTGAATATCGCACCGAAGAACTCAAATCCAAGATCTAGGATAGCAAAAAAGCTACCAATAACTGAAATTTTGAAGGTCGCCAAATACAACAAAATCATCCCAACAGAAAACCTCAGAGACCTAGTCATGGAACAGTACAAAAGTGCATCTCAGTAATCAGATGGAGAGATGACATCATCTATTTTCAGAATCATTTTGACAACTTGCGTTGCAAGCAAGATTTGCTGTTGCTTTCCTATCAAAGTCTCAAAAACATTTTGTTCACGCATGTCATTAGTACCAACATCATTGCAATCTATTCCAAAGTGAGGATTGTTCTCCTGCAAATTCCAATTTAAAATTAAGTCAAATTGACATCACTTTTTGACCAGTAGCAACACAACTCAACCTACTGCGTTTGCAGGATGCCTAATTAGCTAAACTATGGCTCTGCCCTCAAGCATGACTAAAACTAATTATCTCATGCTATTACCTTGATTTGCTGAGATTTCACAGCAGAAAGTGTCTCAATGGGCTGCAGGCCACTATTTTCAGCAAGTGCCATAGGGATGAAGTCTAGAGCATCTGCAAAAGCTCTGATAGCATACTGTGTATAAAGAAGAAAAACGCAATCAGCAATGAAGAAACTAAAGGTTAAGTGCAGGGAGAATTAAGAAATAGCTTCCCACCTGTTCAACTCCTGGATATTTATCTGCAGCAGCCTCCACGGAGACTGAGCAGGAAATCTCTGCAGAACCTCCACCATAGACGATGGAGTTGCTGCGAATGAGATTCCTTGCCACACATAATGCGTCATGGATGCTACGCTTCGTCTCTTCTATCACCATTTTGTTACCTAATACAATATAGATCACCAAGTCCTTAGATGAGATCCTCCTAACTTCCAAATTGCTAATAATGTGTTTGGCAGTATTTAAAACCAATACCTTTAAGGCATAATGATGAAAGTAACTTCCACTATAACTAATGCTATAATAGACATTAAAAGCCAGTACCAATATTCATCTCTTGACATAAGTAGAAGAGGGAAAAAAAACTAGATATTGCAGTAGTTGTAGTATGGCAAGTTCTCATAGACGCTATTTATCAATAAGTAGTTCCGACTACATTCTGATTTCACATAAATGAATGGAGTAAATCTTGTTTAAATCACCAATGCAACTCGAAGCATCACTGACCAATAGGAAAGAAGGGGAAAAACAAACCAAGTAAATGGCTAACTAAAGTTTAGACAGATGATGTAATTTACCTCCACGAATAAATATTGTAACAGCCCTTGAATTGGCACAGTGTTCAATATACAGCATTCGGTCTTTTGTGGTTCCAAAAGATTTTTCTCGAACTAAACCAGCCTGCAAAGAGGCAAGAGAAGAAAAGATGAATGACAAATCAATTTCACCAAGTATTCTAGGGATATAATAGGTGAGATGAATTTGGGTGAATCAAGCAGAAAGATGAAAGGAAAAAGAAATTGCAACTTATAGATTCTCAAGTATTTAAAAACATTAGCGGGAGTAGAAAATATTCAGGTTATGAAACCCAAAAGAATTAAATCAAACATGAACACACACACACACAGAGACAAAGAGAGAGAGAGAGGTCTTTTCTGTTTGTGTGTGCTTATTTGTGTGAGAAAGACAAAGGAAGGGGGTTAGTTGGAAGGGAAGGGAGAGTAATAGAATAAATATAAAGAAAGGGTTAAGACTTGAAATTTGAACATAACATACCCTTCCTAGCTTTTCTGAAGTTAACTCCTGGAACCTTGGTACTATTCTTCCACCTACAAGTAACAAAACATTATGTTCCATAAACTCACCTTGTCTCCAGAACAGCTAAGGCCAACATTAAAATGCTTTGATATTTAAGCAAATTATAATAGATGCCGAAAAAAATTAATACACACCTGTGGCTATTGCTATCAACTCTAGCTCTACACCACCAACCCATCTTACAGCAGGCAAGTTCCTGTGCATCAACAAATGATTTGCTTCATCATCAAACCCCCATTGACAGATGACTAACGTGGCACCAACATCCTGTAGCATGGTTTTACAACAAAAGAAGAAATGTAAGACCTAGAGGGCAAATCTCCAATAGCAACTCCAACAACAATGACATAACCCAAGGCAACTCTCCCTTGGATCCTGTCAAAATGAGGTTAGGACACAATCAGGGTGCAGATAAAAGGATAGCTAATTGATAAAGATAAAACAAGACTGGAGTTCAGGTACTTTAGAAACAAATCAAACGATAAAAGGTGAAGGAAGGAGTCCAATATCATGTCATGGAGCTAAGCAAATCACAATTGCAACTAACAAAGTAGTTCTATCCCACCTTGCATCTCTGAACCATATCGTCAAAATACTGCTGCTCTTGCTTGCGTAAAGTCTGAAACTTTTCTACTGTATCAATGTCAACCTTATGTTTAGTTTTTGGCTTAGGTGGTTCAAAGGGGCAAGTCAATATGGCGATTTTCGCATCTTCAATATGTTTTGGCATCTGTGGATGACTCATATCTTTGTCCACAACTATTCCATATATGAGTTCAGTATCTTCCAGCTTGCCACCTACTTTGCCTTCAACTTTAATCAAATCTAAATTAACATCTTTTCTCTCTAAATCTGCTACAGCAAGAACTGCTTTAACAGCAATCTCAGCCAAGCTGCGCTTGCACCGATTTACACTACAAAAATTGGCAACAATGAACGAAATATAAATAAGTTTCCTGGTACCAAAGAGATATGAGAAAGAAAGAACTTACATTTTAGATGACAAAGTTGTCATGCAAGTTTGAACCAAAGGCTCTGTATTCGTCACCCCAAAGTCAAACTTCTGGGCAATGTGGTCCAAATGTTCAACGGCAATCTTAGAAGCGATCTCAAAACCCTCTGCAATACGGGTAGGATGAATTCCACGTTCCAACAACTTCTCAGCCTGCTCTAATAGTGCACCAGCCATAACAACAACACCAGTCGTGCCATCACCAATTTCATAATCCTGACTTCGAGACAGCTCAACCATAAGCTTTGCGATCTGATTGTCCACATCCATCTGCTCCAAGATCGTGGCACCATCATTTGCTAACAACAGAAGTCCATAGCAAAGAATCAATTTCACTTGCCATACGTAATCATAGTAATACCCGCCATAAGTTTTAAACAAAAAATAAAACATTCACCTCACAAAATACCGAATTCCGTATCTCAAGTCAAAACACTTGCTTCCAAGTCAAAGAGATCACAAATATTAACCCATTAACTTCCTAAGAGATCCTGGACTAAAACCCAAAAAAAACCCTAAAAATCAGCAAACAAGAGTAATTAATCAAAATGAAAGTGGATAGCATACTGATAGTGACGTCGCCGTCAGGGCTCTGGAGCATCTTGTCCATGCCCTTGGGGCCGAGGGAGGTTCGGAGGATGCGAGCAACGGCTTTGCCAGCGGAAATGTTGGCCTTTTGAGCATCGAGGCCTTTCAATCGAGTTTTCTGCTCTTGTTCCTTCAATATTATGAATGGCCTCCCGAACTCGTCGAACGCCAACGCCATTTGGAATTTGTTGAGCTCGAGATTCTTTTGGAGATGATTGATATGATATATGAGCAGCACCACTAACGAAGAAGAAAGACACGGTGCATTTTCAAAACGAGCCCTAACCCTAGTTTATGGGTTGGGCTTCTGTACTTTGATCCTACTATTTCTTTTTAAACTAATAATACGCCTTTTTTACACATATGATTGCAGAACTATACAAAAAATATTCTTTTCAGATATTTTAATTTATCTTATAGGAATTAAAAATTATATATCTGAAAAAAATAGAAAAGTTATTTTTGCAATTTAAAAGTTAATTATATTAATAATAAAATATAATTTATAAATCAAATATAATTTTACTAATACATTCTTGTTAATTTGTACTTATGTAAATATAAAAGGACTAAATTAAATAATTTTTTATTCTCATAGATGAAAATGATGTTAAGAAAAGACGACGGAGATACCTATACGACCTTTTTAATGAGGGCGAAGTTGATAACATCTCTTAGAGTGATCTTAAAACGTTCAATAGATATCGAAACTTCATCTGCCATTGATAGATCATAAAAGAAGAAATTAAAGGGGTTTTAAGGGAGATGAAGAGTGGAAGGGTAACAGTACTTAATGAGCCACCCATATAGGTGTGGAAGAGCGGTCTTATTTAGTTAACCAAGCTTTTTGATACAATCCTCAAATCTGCCAAATGTTGGATGAGTGAAAACTTAGTAAATTGATTTCTTTGTACAATAACAAAGGAGACATCTAAAGTTACAATAGTTATAGAAGTATCAAACTACTCGGTCATATCAGAAAGTTATAGGAGAGGGTAATTGAAAAGAGAGTGAGAAATGGTGCACTGATTTCAGATAACCAATTTAGTTTCATGTCAGGAAGATCCACAAAATAAGCTATACACCTCCTTAAAAGATTAATGAAATATTACAAGAAAAGATAGCGAGACCTGCACATGCTTTTCATTGACTTAGAGAAGAATTATGATATAGTATTTAGGAAAGTCATAGGGAGGTGTTTAGAAGTTAAGGGAGTTCCTATGACCTGTATACAGGTTATTAGGGATATGTATAAAGGTGTTAATATTAGAGTAGGGACGATTGGAAGAGATACAGAGAAATTCTCTATCAATATCGGGCTACGTCAAATATCCTCGTTGAGTCTTTTCCTATTTGCGATAGTAATGGATAAGTTCACTATGAATATTAAAGAAAAGGTAATTTTGTGTATGTTGTTTATTGATAACATTGTTTTATGGGATGAAATAAAAAGAGTGTTAATGTCAAATTAGAACTTAAAGATGCATTAGAATCAAAAAGCTTTAAATTGAGTAAGTCTAAGACTGAATATTTATAGTTTAATTTGTCAGGCCATGGGATAGTATTCAATATGGAGATAAAGATTAGTTTTGAAGTTATATTACAAAAAGATTATTTTAAATACCTTGGATCCATCATCCAAAGCAAAGCGCAAGTTAGATGAAGACACCGCATCAAATCAAGGTAGCTTAAATGGAAGAGTGCGTTAGGAGTTTTATATAACAAAAAAGATATCACTCAAGCTAAAAGATAAATTATAACATTTAGCAATTAGGTCGACCGTGCTCTATGAGGGGAAGTATTGCCTATCAAATAATTGCATAGTCAAAAGTTAATCGTAGTGGAATGAGGATGCTTTGTTTGTTGTGTAACCTTAAAGAAGAGATAAAATCAAGAATGTAATGGTAAGAGATGGATTGACAGCGGCTAATCTTGATTGTAAATTAAAGAAGATAAGGCTTAGGTGGTCCAATCATATTAAAAGGAGACATGTCAATGCCCTAGTGAGAAGATACGAGAAAATTGTACTTAAGAACTGTAAGAAAAAAAGAGAAAGATCTTAAAAGAACTAGAAGGTGGTGATCAAGTAGGATATGACTCTGTTATAACTTATCAAAGACTTGAACCTAATGTTGCGAATACCATACTAGACTTAGTATCAGATTGGGTTCTGGTATGGTACTGTACATGTATCAGTCAATATTAGGTACCGTTTCGGATAATTTTTTAAATTTATGAATTAGTCCTTGAATTTTTTTTAAAAATGCAAAATAGTCTATTGTAATATTGTACAATTGTATTGTATACTTCTAACCTTGTCTAAATGAAATTCAAAACCTTTCTCGAACCTTAATAAGAAATTTTGACGAACTAAGCTATAGGTAAAAGATCTTACATAAAGAGGTTCTTTTCTTTTTTCACAGGTCTTTTAAATCTTTAATTCGATTCTTGTGCCTTGTATTCAGCCTAAACACCATATCTATAATACTTATTCCTTAATATTTTTTAAAATATTTATTTTATTATTTATTATTATTAACATTTGTATTATTATATATTTTCATGTATCTGTATTGCTTATTTTTATTTATACATGTATTTATATTTATATTTATATTTATATCATATTTTATTTTTTAATTTTATTTTAAATTTTCTTATTCTTATTTTATGCGAAAGATTCTTTTTTAATACAATTATTTGTTATATATATACATATTACTTTTATTACCTTCAAACAATTCTCAAAACTTTTTTTTTGTAGTTTTATCGTAAATAACCTCTGTCAGTTAAGAGTAAGGTTACATACTATTAAATCTTTTTAGACCCCACGTCTTAACAAGATTTCAACTAAAATAGTATTGTTGTTGTTTAGTTTTATCTCATTCATATATTTTATATTTATTTTGAAGACATTTTTATTTTTATATGTAAAAGAAATTGATAAATTTCGTATTGAACTTAACAAATTTTAATCCAACTTAAAATTATCGTTATATCATATTTTTTAGTGTTGTATATCATTAGATGGTTTAAAAAAGAGTAAAACTTTTAACAAGAGAAAATATTACTGTAAATAAAAAATAAAAATGCATATAATACAGAATTACAGAAGAAAAATTGTTATTAGATAACATTTGTTACTTTTTTAGTCTCATATGATAATTTGAATATCACCAAAATTCCATTAGAGTGGTTCTTTGAAGGCAAAAAGATTGTGAAAATAGGTGCATAAAATCAGTTTGACCCTTCATATTTTCCTAAAAAGGTTCTCTTAGTTCAATGACGTTCCTCGCTCTTCGCATAGAAACTCGCCATGGTTTCTGCTTCTCCAAGAGCTATATAAACCCATTGAGACCTCCATGAATACACCAAACGATCTTTCACTGTTGCAGCGTGTTCTACAGAACATCTGCAAATAATAAAACTTCAATAAACGTCTCGCAACAGAAACACAAAAAAACTATTATCTTCCATCAGGTATTAACATGGCCAACAAGGTTGTTGTTCTTGCCCTTGTCCTCTTCGCCGTTGTTGTGCTGGTCTCCGCCGGTACTCCGGCCACCCCCGCAACTGGCACTCCGGACACCCCAAAAACCGGAACTCCGGCAACCCCTGAGACGGCTGCTGCTCCTGATAATGATGACCTCGTTGGCAACGAGGAAGGCGATGGTGATCATGCTCCTTCGCCAGATTCCGACGACGTGGTTCCAGGACCTCTCGGTAGCACCATCCCCGAAGGCGTAGGTGCTGGATCACCTAAAAGTGGTGCCGGAGCCCTCGAGGTCTCTGCCGCCGTGGGAGTTGCTGCTATTGCAGGATATTTCTTGTAAACTAGCGATCCACAAAAACAAAGCATATACTTTTTTCTTCTGTTTGTTTCTATACTTTTCCATGTCATGCAAAGCTAAATATACGTTATGGGTTCTGGTGATGCAGTGTTGCCTGAAGTTTAATGCAACGGAGTCTTGAGCCAATTTTCTAAAGTAATTAAGAACATTCACGCTTGGATCATCTTCTTGTCTTATGTTCTTTAATTATGCATGTCCCTTCTTCATTCGAAATCTAAAAATGTAAATGCTTCAAGACTTTCTGCAACTGATGGTCCATGGACTCATAGAAGTATTACCGACCAAATAAGCCATTTCTATTAACATGCATGCGATTGCTTTGAGTTTGTGCAGAGAAACTTGGAGAAAATATGAGATGGGGTTGGTGGAAAAGCTAGAAAGTAAACAGAGGAGATAAAATATGAATGTTGTCAGTTTCTATTCATCAGGAGGATCCATCCTAAGATGCTCTGTAATTGTTGTAGAGAAGTTACACGAAAGATTGGGTCCACGTTGGTACCTCTAGTAATGGCGCAATAAATATATCTTTGAAGAGGGCTTCGGGTGGCTCGCTGCAGGACATCACCTCGTATTAGGGGCTGTGTCTTGGATTGGCCGAGCTCGGGCTATATCAAGTCACGTCACTAACTCGTCTAGTTTACCTATCGGGACTCTCGTCCAATAGACCCCACCTCCGGAAGGCTGGACCAAAGTTAATACCGATAGTTCAGTGCATTATGGGCACTCTACCAGTACAGCTGGGGGGTTGCTTAGGGACTGTAATGGCCGTTGGCTTGGGGGTTTTCTTTCTAAGTTTGAGGCATGCCCACCTTTAATCGCCGAATTAAAAGGGGTTCACGCGGGCCTCACAGTAGCATGGGCCCTTGGCCACAGGCGGATCATATTAGAAGTCGACTCGCTTCAAGTTATCAATATTCTTTCCTCTTCCGGGGGCTTACTGACTGTGCCTTTTGGTTTGTTGCAGGATCTCCGCGAGTTGTTGGATCGCAATTGGGAGGTACAGTTTCAACATGTCTATCGGGAGGGGAACACCAGCGCCGACAGC
>JANQAP020000068.1:7528150-7540461 GCA_026874005.2 Erythroxylum coriaceum
CACGCTTCCTTTTTTAGTTTATGATAGAAATCGTGTTTTATATCGCCGGGGTATCCCCTACGGCTGATTTTGTATGTAGCGGTCTTTTGCGGTTTTCTTTCTCTTGTATTCAAAAAAAAAAAAAGATTGGGTCCATGTCTCATAGAAATGAATTAAAAGAGCCACATATAAGCGCATATAGTTAACAGAGAAGGTACACCTGGAACGTCACGTCGCCCACGAACATAACACTTGTGAGATTTTCAACTTGAAAAGGTTGAGGCTATTTAGCTAAAATCGTTTACAAATTAAAATCTCACAAAAAAATTTTAAAATTTTGTTTTTAGAATTCTCAAAAAATTATTTTTTATTTCTAATTTTTTAGAGCATCTTTGAAATTTTGATTATAAAATAGCAATATCGTGACGATAACATATACACGATATGAATATTTTCTGTATATTTATCAAATATTATAAATATGGTAACACATTAATATTATCTCTTAAAATTAATATGAATTAATTTAATTTAATAATTTTAAATAATTATAAATAAACTATTAATTTAGATCAAATTTAATTAATTATGTTCAATTATAATATTCATAACAAATATATTTTATCATTATTTTTAATCAAATATGAACATTTAAAACTAAAAAATAAAATTTTAAAAATTAAAAAATCTAGTCAAATTTACAAAAATTATATATCTTTGACTCTTATATGTTCTACGAGTTTTAACCATGGTCTCAAATAAATTTGGTGCAAATAGATTTATATTAAGTCAGGCCTAGGAGCCGAAAACTTATGTTCAAACTCGAATCCAACCTCCGGATCTTGTAAATTTCAAATCCAACCCAACATTCAATCAACTAATCATATCTGCTCAAGAAAGCTTACTAAAATTCAATTTACTAATCATCTCTACTTAGAAAAGCTTACTTTTGTGCTTGAAAAAGCAGATCTTCAAAACAAAGATTGACTAATCACTATTAATTTAAATACTTTGTTCACTGATTTGAAAGGAACCTAGTTAACAAAATTAGCTTTGGCTAATTCATAAAAAGGTATCTATCTAAAACTCCAAGCATTTGTTATTCATTAGAGCATTGCATAAATCCAACGAGAGGGGCGTTTTACGTAAACTTGAAAGCTAGAAATGCGTGACCATATGAGATCTGGTTAAAAAGATACGGTTGCATGTTATTGAAACTTTGTTTGACTACAAATAATCCCACAAAAAAATGCTCAACTACATATAAAGTTAGGGATGAAAGTGGACCGTACCAAACCTTATAGCAAGCTCAAATTAATTTTTAATTTAAATGCCGAAACGACATTATTTTGCTAACATATGTTAAACCTTAGGCCAAATCAGGCCCAAATAACCTAAGTCCAAGGCCCTACTATTTTTAAAAAAGGGACCCAAAGTCCAGCGAACTAAGGCCTGACTCATTAATCTTGGGACAAGACAAGTCAGGCCCATTACCAACTCTAATACAGTTCAGCCTATAGATGTTAACGAGGAACACAACATCCACACACGAAAGACCATGAGAAAGACCTACAAAAGGATGCACGAAGCGTAGAAGAAGAAAATTCATTTGCCCAAGGCCCGACCTCTTAAAAAAAATGGGATCCAAGGTCCGATCAGCCCAAGCCAAGCTCATTATCTCGGGGTGAGGCAAGCTGAGCCCATTACCACCTCTATCACAGTTCAGCCTGTGGATGGTAACGAGGAACACAAGACATCCAAAACCTTACTCACATAAAAGGCCCTGAGAAAAGGCCGACAAAAGTATGAATAAAGCCTAGAAGAACAAATTTCGTATCAGGTCCGGTTGCGTTAACCGAATTCAGGGGCCCTGGCCTTGCCTAGAAAATAAGTAGAGATAGTTTGCGGAAACCGTCCAGCAGTCACTGAACTAACAAGTAAAATTCCTTCACATCAGGTATCAGCAACCAACAGAGTATACAGAACTACAATGCATGAAGCTAACTGACGATAATGAAAACTGAGCTTGATACCCTCATCCCATGATTGGCGGAATTTAGCTCTACAGTCTGCAGACAACTTCTGTTTAAACTCAGACCAGACTAACTAGGCATACCATGCTAGGTATCATACCCAAAAACAGAAATCTTCGAGATTCAGAAGAACAATAACCTGAAACTAACAAGGTTACTGGTTCACAATTCCCAGTAGAACAACAGTTCCCGCCACTTAACTTGGACTGCAAAAACAGGAACTCCATGGAATACAACAAAACAAAAATGGATAAGAAATACAACCACCAGCGCCTAAAACTGTAATATTATCAAATAATAACAAATCTAAGGCAACAGGCGGTTGAAATATACCATCATAATGTTCATCCTATCTTTAAAGCTTGGACTGCAAAAACAGGAATTCCATGGAATACAACAAAACAAAAAAGGATAAGAAAATACAACAAACTGGCGCCTGAAACTGTAATGTTATAAAAAAATAACAAATCTAAGGCAACAGGCAGTTGAAATACATCATCATCATGTCATCCTATCTTTAACCAACACAAAGAGATGCATGAATGTAAAGGGAACATACAGTGAGGCTACCAACAGACTAGCTGTAAACATTAATTACAGCTTTTCGCCCAGTGGAAAAGTCAAGTCAGTAAAAAGCTGTCATCTTCAAGAAACACGCCAACAATCCACCAGAAATAAGAAAATTATATTTCATACAGACTGTAACTCCAAAATAAAACTTACATTGTATGAGAAAGTCTACATGGTACATACTAGACAACATGATTATACACAATAAAGCAACAAACAAGAGTTACGTAAGTAACTTCCCCATACTCCTCCAGGAGATCAAGAGAAAAATAAATAAATAAAGGAGCACACCAGGCGAAAAAAATAAGGCCACGGCAACAAAAGAGCAGGGGAAGTAAATTAAAAACATATTACTCTAAATCTTTAGATAGCAGGCATCCATAACTTTGCAGCAATTCACGCCTTAAAGCATAATTCTGAAGTCTTTAAGCCTCCAAAATGTATATCCTTACAGACAAGTTGACTTGCACATTTGTTACAGTGGCCAAATTACAGCAGGAACGGCTAACTATTACAACCTTATCAGCTCTCCTTCTCCTTGAACTAGAACTAATCGATACAAAAAATTACAAGACTCAAATTTACACAAGTATAGGCTTCATCTGCAGGAAGCATTTACAATGCTGCTGATGAGCCAACTCAAACAGAAAACAAAGTAATAAAAAGACATTACAACTTCTGGACCTCATACACGTATTAGTTTACATGAAAATAACTATAGGAACTAAACAATCAGGTAATGCCCCAAAAACTTGGCACTTTCAATACTTACATCAACATTCTTCCTAGAATATTGTTGGAGGAGGTTTAATTACAGTCTCAAGTTGTTTATGACAAAAAAAAGGCGGAAACCAAGACAGTTAGAGCTCCTGCATACTTGGCAGACCAAAACCATTTAGGGAATGAATTCAGTGAATGCAGCCCATTTTACATATCTTCCTCCAGGCAACTAACACAAATTGATGCAACCATGAAAACAAAGAGTTGCCCCACTCCACTCCCTGATAAAAGAAAAACCTCCATGTCAATAGACATGAAAATAGTTACTTGTCAAAGACACCACCCCAGAATAAACATCTAACAGCCTATAAATTCGAAAAAGAATCACGTCGTACACTAATGGTAATTCAAAGCCAATTGTTCCATTGTCCTTCTTTCCACACTTCACATGGAAATTTAAACTCTAAGAAACTAAGCGAGTAATAGTTTCTAGGCAATTGCATCATCTGCAGACTAAGTCAATTTTACTCATATAAATCAAGGAGCATATACCCCCTAAAAGCAACCAGGTCAGACACCAAGAACAATATCTAAAAGCAATGATGGTATGAGAGTTGCGAGAAGACCATTTTCAAGGGTTAAAGTTATGGTTCAACTGAAACGGTTAACAAGAGAAAGTTGGGGAAGACAGAGAAACATAGTAGTACAAAGAAAAGACAAGAGTCAGAAAAAAGGACTCTTTAGTTCTAAAAGCTTCAATAAGAACTTTTTGTCGATATAAGAAGAGTTCAATCATCGTCTATAACAACCACAACAAGTGACAACGTCCAGGCATTTCACTGGAAAAATGGTAATCAATCATTATAAGTAATGAAAACAAAGTTTAAAATCCAGAAAAAAAACTTGTAATCCTACATTCATAGAAGTAAAATTTTTCTGCAGACTGATGATGTCCAAACTTTGCTTCTAGACACACTACAGTGACACTATACCTACCTAATATTTTCAAGCTCAGTAAGAAGTTTAAAACAAGAAATTACCGCAATCTAGCCTGTAACAAGTGATGATCAGCAAACTCCACCTTGGTCATATAACCTAATCTAAGATTCAAATAATGAGCTCTAACAGAAAGAACTGAATCAAACATATGGACCCACCATCTGTCTTCTTCAAAGACTTTAACCAGCTTACTAAAATTTGCAGAAGAGGAAATGAGAACCATTGATAAAAACTTTGTAGAGCCAACATAGATCTTTTATGTTGACTCATTAGCATAAAGATTCATGACAGAGAAACAGAATCTTCCATTCTATTAAAAGTAAAGACTACGACCTTGACTAGCATCTAGGATTACCAGCCTAATAATAAGAAGTTTTCAGCATTTTTGGGACTAGAATGTACCATAAAATCATCTCCAAATAAACAAAAAGCCGCAAATTTTGACATTTAGTTGTTTTCCCAAATTGGAAGAAAGTGAACATCAGATAACAATCTGTAGGAAACCAACTTATGGAAATGTTCCATTAAACATCGTTTAAGACCCAAATAATAATTGAAAAAAAGAAGTCAGCAGAAGAATCAACACAACGGGGTGGTGAGAAAAAATTGATGCAACTTCAAACATTTATCACACAGATTATCTATATCATGGCTAGGGACACAAGAAATGAGGAAATATCCACAATCATGAATCTCAAAGATAAGGACTTGGAAAAGGATCCGGGTACAAAAATCTGAGGATTAATAATTCTGAAGCATGTATATACCTAGAAATCACCAAATCTTGCAAGAAAACAATAGTAAAAAGTAAATATTGTGCATGCAAGGAATTGTCTAAAGACATCAACAAAGACCAGAGGGGTTGAAGCCCCTGTACCATATCCTTGATTACAAACAAGTGTTGCAAGTAAAGCTACGATGCTGTGTGGACCTTATAATATGCTTCTAACAGTAGCTGAAGCTTTTAAATAATAAAGAATTGATGAAACAGAACAAGTATTATCTAAAATAAAAAGATTTCAAGCACGTCAAGATCACAAGCCACTGTCAAAAGGTTCAAGATAAAATAAATATCCAGGGGTATGTTGGCAGTTTTAAACTGCAACCCCACATAGAAACCTCCACATTGGCGTGCTCCTTAGTTACTACTGTTTTCAAGCACACAAATGTTAAGCACCACTTAAGTATGTTCTTCAGAATGCAAAAGAAAGTAATAGGATAACTATTTTTCCCTCCTATCCGTATGAGAACTTACTCCTTCCCTGAAGAAGTCTCCACCTGCATTTTAGATTAGCGCATGTCATGAGGCTTAAGCTGCTAATATAAAATTTTATGGCCTCTTATAAGATTCCAAGATGGATGAGCAGCAAACTAATCACTCAGATGGCAACCGCCTCCTTTTTCCATAATCAACATCCCTTGATCGAGACCTGTGATCTTCTTCCGTTGCTGCACCAGACCTGCTCCGTGATTTTGAAGAAGTTTTCCCTCTATCCCAATCATCCTCATAACCTGAATCACGGTCTCTTTGCCGATATTCTCGGTAGCTATCTTTCTCTTCCCTGTAACGGTGTTCTCTGTGTTCCCGTTCTGACCTATCCCAGTCCTGCCCCCTCTCATCACGATGCCTGCGATCAGAATTCCCAGACCAATCACGCTCAGAAACCCGTTCCTTCTCCCGCGAAGCAGCACTAGATCGTGCTCCCTTTTCATGATTCACCTCTCCATAGCCATATTCAGAAGCACCATCTTCACCCCCATAACTTGATTCCCTTGTCCTTCTCCCATGCTCTTCTCCCCAACCACCCATGCTTGGGTCAGACCACATCCCAGAATTGGGTACATCCATTCCAGAGGATCCCATCATTCCCATTGCGTTAGGTGCTATCCCCCGACCAAAGAAAGCTGGGTTAACATGTGGAGCCACCCCGGCAAGTCCCATGGCATTAACAGCTGGAAATGAAGGAAGCATGCCAGGAAAACCTGGACCTGCAAAAGCTCCATAGGGACCCCCTCGACCCATAAACGCCGGATCAAATCCAGCTCCCATCATACCCTGTGGAGGCATCATGCCACCAGCAGGTCCCCCAAATGCAGGACCTGCAAGGCCTTGCCCATAGCCCCCACCATTGGCACCATTTCCAATTCCACCAGCATTTCCAACCATGTTCTTGGCACCCATTCCTCCCCTTCCTCTCATTTGGCCACCACCCCCAGGACCTCTGTTCAGAACTCCCTGTGCACCCCGTCCCCACCCACCTCTTCCATAGTTCCTTCCGCCATCTCCACTTTGATAATTCATATTCCCACCTCTCCCCATACCATCATCCCCAGGCCTCCTTCCCTGATTCTGAGACTGAGGCTGAGCTTGAGACTTGTTCATGTACGAAGCCCCCATCTGTTTTATTGTCTGCGGTGAAGCGAAAGCCACAACACAAGCTCGTCCATTGAAAATATGTCCATTCATTCCCTCTTTGCATGCAGCTGCAGCACCAGGATCATAGAATTCAACTTGACAATACCCTTTAGATTTACCACTAGCTCTTTCATCAAAGAACTTAATCTCTTTAACCTTTCCATATTGAGACAAAACACTCTCAAGCTCTGCATCAGTGGTCCACCAATGTAATTCTCCCACAAAGAGCATGGTTGAACCATTCTCCACAGCAGGCCGGATCTGACTTTCACTCATTACCGGACGGTTAGCATCATTATTCATACTTACTTGATTGGTTGGTACCTGTGGAACATTTCGAGGATCACCATTGCCACTATTTGACAATGGTGCAGGTTCATTTACATTTTTTCTGCCCAAATCAGAAGAATCAACCCCCACATTAGGAGCTACAGAAGTTGATCCTTGAAAGTCCATGTTTTGGACTTGAGTTTCATGACTGTTCACCATGGGCCTCCCTTTTTGAGCAATAGAAGATCTGTCTGAGTACCCAACAGATTCTATTCCCTGTCCCTTAACACCCATGGCCACATCTTTCTGTTCATGAAATTGTTCCCCTGCATTAGCATACTTCCTTTCAGCTGCTACCCCAAGGTTGTTTAGTCCTTGTGAACCCGCAAGCTCAACTCTAGATTCATGAGTATTCCGAGCTTGGACACCTCCTCCAACACCCACATTAGCTGGAGGATGTGGCGCCTCAGACCGGTGCATCTGCTGGAAATTCTCTCCAACATTTACATCATTATAAAGATCATCATATTCATCATCTTCCCCCATTTCTTCTTCTGCCAATGCAGATATGGCACCACTTCCCTGGTATTGAATCTTTTGAGCTCCTCCATACTCCTCGTCACCAAAGTCAATTTGCTCATCAGCCATTGGATCCATTTAAAAGAGTAAGATAAACACCCGTTTAAGCCAACTAAACAAAAAAAGCGCAACATCTTTATCAGAACCAAAAATTATGGCACAACAAAAATACTCAAAAGAGGTATCTCGCCACTTTGAAACCAAATATAGCTACAGAAAAGTGCCTAGCGTAGAGCATCCATATCCCCATAAGTAAATAATGAACCAGATCAATCTATGAAAACAAACTGTAAAATAACTTCAGAGATATAGACCCAGAAAAGTTTACTGCTATCAGAATACCTAATGTCTATGAATTCATTTACACGTCTGTGTTACAGAAAGGGAGAAACTAAGATTTGCACAACAAGCAAGAAGAATTAAAAATCTTTTCAGTACCAAATATTCAGTTCACCGCCAGTACTGGCTTTGAAATGTGTCACTCTACGACATAACATCATAAACCAGATTATGATCAACTATGAATCTTGAGGAAAAACGAGAAAGTAACATTTGTTGCTCAAACCCTAAAAAGCAAACAAATCTCTAACATTTACCATTCACCATTTCATCCAGCATATGAATCATGAAAAAGCCAGTAACCCACATCCTGAAAACAGAAAAAACCACATCTCTTCATTCTTTACTCCGTAAAATCGTCGAGAACGTCGGAGGTAGCACAAGCCCATGTCACAAAATTACTTAAAAAGAAGGGGAAAACGTTTAAATATCGCATCCCGCTTTTTAGAATCAAATAAACATCTGAACATCTCATACATAAAACAGAACAACTTTAAAATTTTAAGAATTTAGATATCAAAAAATGAAACCCTAAAAAAGGTATTGCCTAAATAACAAAGCCATGGTCGTTGAACGCATCAGTAGAAACTGCATCGACATGGATATACAGATTAGAACAAATAGAGGCACGCTTACTTCTTCTCCCGCTTTGTGTTAGCTAATCCCCTCTTCTCTTCTCTTCTCTTCTCTTCTCTTCTATCCTCTTCTCTCAGGTCTCTATCTTCTTTTCTTTCTCTAGTCTCTATCCCAACTACACCTTCTCGTCGTTTTCCATTCTTATTTTAAAGTGCTGTACTGTATCTTTTGCCCTTTTTTGTTTACCATCTTATTTTAATTTTGGGACTTATGTTAAAACTAATTCGTCATTAATCCATTTTTAATTCCCTCAACTTGACCAGATACTATTTAAGAAATTACCAGGCCAGTGATATAAATTCACAGGTTCAAATTATAGAAATAACCTTTTTTTGTAAAAATTATAAAAAAAAATTGCATATGTTAATAATTCTCTTTTAATCCTTACAAAATGAAAAATCTTGTATGCAGCGGAAGTTTAGGCTGCGTATATTAACGAGTCTCTTCCGATCTTTACGAAGCGAAAAACCTTATGCAAGAGGTATTGATGGAGTCCTTAATTTTGGCAAACAATTGTATATTCTTTTGTTCTAATAAATAAAATTTTCTGAAGCTGTATAACACATTTACTGCATGTCTTTCTTTTTGTGGTACGGGCACATGCATTTCATGCAAGTCTGATGACAAAATGATCGTCTTAAAAGAACCATAGACGAATAATGTATAAAACTATTAATAACTTTAAAAGAAATAAAATTTGATAATGAGGCAACTAATTTAGAGCGTGAATCTTAAATCCAAACATTTCATTTAGTCTTATGGTGAGCATAAATGCATCCACTAACTTTCAGTCAATTCTTATATTTGGTTCTTATTCTAATTTGTCCCTTTCTAGCTGTATTTTAAGAGCTTTATTCAAGAATTGCAAATAATTCTCAATTCATAGTGTTAAAAATCATAATATTTGATCTTCTAAAAGATTTGATATGGTTGTAAATAGCTGATTTATAATTATGATTTTGATTTACTAATTTAGGCTTATTGTAATGTTTTATTTATTTAGGCTGATTATAATCTTCTTAGTGAATGACTAATGTGTAAGAATTATTTTTGTTTCCAAAAATAGGATAAATGATAGTATATATTAGTGTATTCAGTATATGGAGAAATTACACAAGAATTTTAGTTTCTATTCATGATATCAGAGCTTCTTTAAGTCACTTTTAAATCCAAAAACCCTCCTCTAAATATTAGGTACAAGTTGCGAACTTCTTTCAATTCTTTTATACTTAATTATGTTTTTCGCTTTTGATAATGTTATATTCATCCGAGAGTCAATCTACTATTATTAGTACCAATAATGGGGCTAAAACATTAGTACAGTCAGAAGAAGAATTGCAGAACATACAGTATTCTTATATGCTCAATGGCCAAAATTATCTTCATATGTCTCAGTGGTTGAAATCTTTCTCAAAGGAAAGGGTACAATGAACCATCTTATAGGAACTGGACCTTCCGTTAAAGATGACACGTTTGCAAGATGGAATGAAGAAGATTCCATGATCATGTCATGGTTGTGGAACTCTATGACGTCAAAAGTGAGCCGAACCTATATGTTTTTAACAATTACAAGAGAAATTTGAAAAATCATTCATCAAACTTATTAAAAAATTTTATGAGATCCGAAACAAAATCAACGCCACAAAGTAAGGTAACCTCTCGGTCACTCAGTATTGTAGTACTATGAAAAACAGTGGGGGAGTCAGGAATGTCCTGGAGCCAGGGCTTATTTCGTTTCTTATACTGAGCTTTGCTGTATGAGAACAACATACGTTAGCCTGCGTCCTTCTCTCTTCCTTCAGTCATCACTCATCACTCATTATTGCCTGCGTCCCTCTCTCTTCCTTCAGCACCGCGTGACCGCGTCCCTCTTCCTTCAGCGCCGTCGCGTTGCCGGCCACCTCCTGCAAGCTCTTCAAATCACCGGCGTCGGGCAACCACTAGGGACAAGTCGGGGCTGGCATGGGGGCTTGTCCCTCTGTAGCTCCGCCACTGATGAAAAACTTATGGCTTGAATTGGATTATTGTCAAGATGTTAAAGTGAAATGTGAAGAAGATGTTACCATGCTGCAAAAACTTGTGGAAAGAGAGAGAATCTTTGTATTTCTTTCAGGCCTCAACCTAGATTTTGATCAAGTTCGAGTTTAGGTTCTCAGGAAAGAAGTTCTCCCATCTCTTAAGGGTGTTTTTTCTATAATATGGGCTGAGGAGAGTCATCGAGGAGTGATGATTGACAATCCAATAAATGAAGGATCAACTATGAATTCCACAAAGGATGGATATAATACGAAGTCCAACAAAAGGGAGAAACAACCTAACCAAGAAGGGGTCTAGTGCATTTACTACAAGAAGGCCTGTCACACCAAAAATACTTCTGGAAACTCCATGGAAAGCCTTCCAATGTTGGGGGAAAGGGAGGTAACCGGGGTAGATAGTCTAGAGGACAAGTGCACATGACAAATGTTGCAAATGTTCCTAGTGAACAACCAAATCAAGATGATTCATGGGAGAGCCAGAAAAGCTAAAATCTATGTGGAAATCAATTGAGAAACTTGAATGCTCTTGCTCTTTAGCTATTTAGGTAAGTCCTCTAATTCTTATGCTCTTCATGCCTATTTTCTAGTCCAAAATAGTACTTTGATAATAGATTCAGGTGCTACCAACCATAAGGTTTTCTCACATCAACATTTTACATCATATAAACCTTGTCATGACAACACAAAATTCGAAATTGCAAATGAAACTTTTATTACTGATGCAGGTCAGGAAACTATTTCTCTTAGTTCCATAATTATGTAAAAAATGTTTTACATGTTCCTAAATTAGTTGTCAATCTTTTGTCCATAAAACAAATTACACGTGACCTAAATTGCAAAGTGATTTTCTATCCCACTCATTGTATTTTGAAGGATCTGGTCTTGGAGAAGACGATTATCCTTGAAACTAAGGAAGACAAAAACTACTCCCATTCAAAGTCTTATTTATTTAGTTATTCTATCAATAAAGAGGACATTTGGCTCCACCATTATCTTCTTGGTCATCCACCACTTAGTTTGCTCAAAACTACACATTTTTGAATAACAACAGTGACCAAGTGTGTTTCTTATCCATTTAGTAATACTAGAAGTTTCGTTCCCTTTTCACTAATCCATTTTGATATATGGGGTCCTTCTAGAATATTAAACATTACGGGGGCAAGGTGGTTTGTTACCTTTATAGATGATTGTACAAGAGTAACCTGGGTATATTTAATGAAAAACAATTCTAAAGTTGGGGAAATTTTTCCAACATTTTTCCAAATGATCAAAATCTAATTTGGAGTAAGAATAAAAAACTTACAAAGTGATAATGCAAGAGATTACTTTAACCAAAATCTATCATCTTTCCTTAAAAAAAAGAAATTGTTCATTATTCATCTTGAGTTAACACATCAAAATAGAATAGGGTAGTCGAAAAGAAAATAAACACTTCATAGAAATTACACGAACATTGTTCTTTCAAAATAATGTTCCCTAATCTTATTGGGGGGAATTGCGCTTACTGCAGCCCACTTGATAAATAGGATGCCTTATAAAGTTCTTGGTTTTAAAAGTCCAATAAGTCTATTTCAAAGGATGATCCAAATTCATAAATAGATTCCAAATTACCCTCAAAAGTCTTTGTTTGTGTGGTTTTTGTTCATATTCATGACATTTGTAACATCCCGTTTCCATATAACGGGTTGAACCATAGAAACGGGTACACGTGAGATCAATCGAGAAATTAGGAAA
>JANQAP020000068.1:7540561-7564665 GCA_026874005.2 Erythroxylum coriaceum
TATTTTCCGCAAAATTGTGTATCATTAGTAGTTGAATATTACAGTTTGTAATAATTTTGAGAAACTGGAAATGATTGGATTGTTGGAATTTGAAATGGGCCCAATTGGCTAATAAAAGTTTCTGTTGATTACATTGTTTGTATCAAATGGTTATAAAACAAAGTGGAACGTTTTGGTTATCGATTTGTTTGTGGTTAAAAAAAAATTATATCAACTTTTAATTGTGTAGTGATGTGGCACACCACCCTCGCGGGGTACGGATTTGGATATCACTATCGATATCGGGTTCGGGTCCAGCGGGAATGGGGTGTTACAACATTAATTGAGGAAAACTCGATCCAAGAGCATTAAAATGTATCTTTGTTGGTTACTCTTCCACAAAAAAGGGCTACAAGTGTTATCATCCTACTTCTTGTAAATTTTTCATTTCAATGGATGTCATTTTTGTTGGAAAAAACCCTTTTATTCAGATTCTCATCTTTATGGGGAGAGTGTGAAGGAATATAAAAAGCATGAGCTATGTTTCCCTGATTTGCAGGTTATTAGTCAACCTAAAACTGGTCAATCTCTGTTTAGCTTAAAAATTCAAACTCACCACCTACACTGTCCCTTGATCAGTCGCATGAACAACCTCTTAACACAGCATAATCACCCGAATTATACAATCAGCAATAAAAAAACCTATCCTTATCTACTCAAGAAGAAAAGAGTCCAATTCTACTCAATTTCAAGTTCAAGATTTGACTCCTAAATTAGGTACACAGTAAAAAATACCCTTTATTAATTGATGATTTAGATGTTCCTATAGTTATTAGGAAAGGAATTAGAAATTGCACTTAATACCCTATTTCTCACTTTGTTTCTTTGAATAAAATCTCACATAAATACTGTTGTTTTCTCACTAATTTAGATACAATTCTTATTCCCTAAAACTTCAATGAAGCACTTAGAGATGAGAATTGGAAACTTGCCATGAATGAGGAAATGAGTGCGCTCAATAAAAATAATACATGGAAATTGTTGATCATCCAAAAGACAAGAAATTAGTAGGATTTAAGTAGGAGATGAACACAGTCTGCATTCTTTTATCTTTAATCGCTAATTTCAATTGGTGTTTGCAGCAATTTGGTGTCAAAAATAATTTTTTTACATGTCGATCTTAAAGAAGAGGTATATATGGAGCCTATGCCGGGTTTTGAGAAATATTTTAAAGATAACTAAATATGCAAGTTAAGAAAAGCACTCTATGAGCTTAAGCAATCACCACGGGCCTAATCTGAAAAAGTAATGCTTGATATTGGCCACAAACAAAGCCAAAAGGATCATACTCTCTGCTTAAGATACTTGGCAGTACGGAAAGTTATAGTTTTAATAATATATATTGATGATATCATTGTGACGGGTGATGACGATGAGGAAATTATAAAGATTGAGGCTAGACTTGCAAAAGAATTTGAAATTAAAGAGCTTAGGAAACTCAAATATTTTCTAGGAATTGAAGTGACTAGGTCTAAAAGTTATATTTATTTCCTAAAAAAAGTATATTTTAGATCTTCTACGAGAGATAGGAATGATGAGATGTAAGCCCATTGATACACCAATCGAAAAGAATCATCAGTTGAGTGAAGCAAGAGATGATGAAGAGGTTGATAAGGGAAGGTATCAAAAACTGGTTGGGAAACTAATATGCTTGCTTCATACACGTCCCGATACTGCGTATGCAGTGAGTGTGATAAGTCAATGTATGCATAATCCTAATAAAGTTCATTTACAAGTTGCCTATAGAGTAATTCGATACCTGAAAGCTAATTTTGTAAAAAGGAGTCATGTTTAGAAGAGGAGCATAATTAACTATAGAATCCTACACAAATGCAAACTATGTTGGTTCACTATCAGATCGATGCTCAATAACTAGTTAACGTACATTGGAGGAAATTTAGTGACCTAGAGAAGCAAAAAACAAGCAGTAGTATGTAGATCAAGTGCAGAATCTGAGTTTCATACAATGGCTTAAGGAATTTGTGAACTCTTATGAATAAAGAAAATTTTAAAAGACTTGCAAGTTAAATGGCATGGACTTATAATTTTGTGTTGTGATGACAAATAATCTAGTTCAATATGACAAAACAAAACATGTTGAGAAAGATTGACACTTCATCCAAAAAAATTGAAAGTGAACTGATCTGTACACCTTATATTCCTATGAATGGTCAAATGGTAGACATGCTCACAAAAAGACTGGACAACTTAACTTTCCAAAACATTACTAGCAAGTTGGGAATGGAAAACATTTATCTTCCAACTTTGAGGGGAAGTGTAAGAAAATCATAATATTTGATCTTTTAAAAGATTTGATCAATGTTATGAATACCATATTGACCTTGGTACCGAATTAAGTTTTGGTAATGTACTATACCGGTATCGATCAATGCCGGATACTGTTTCGGACAATTTTTTAAATTTATGAAATAGTCTTTGAATTTTTAAAAAATTACAAAATAGTCTATTAGTATATTCTAGTGTATACTTATAATTTTACATCAACCATGTCTCCAACTATCATAATAATAAAAATTTAAAATAACAATAATTTATTTATTTTTATTAACATCAATTTTCAAATATTTCACATATAAATAATAGTCACAATTAATATGAAAAAAGACGATTTAATCATCATACAAATATAAAATTAAGAACAATATAGTATTTAAAATATTACAATTTTATCATATAATAAATAATAATTACATCAAAACATTAAACAAAAAAATAATTTTTTTACAGATATATTATTAACAATAGCTTGATATGAAAGATTAATGATTTGAGATTCATCATTAGATAAAAGTTTGTCAAATACTCAATAGGATTTAAGATGTAATACTAATTATTCAAATTATTTATTAAAATTTAAATTATTTAATTTTGTGACTTAATTTACGGAAGTAAATAAGTTGGTTAATTTATATATGTTTAGCCAATATAATTTCAAAAATGAAGAAAATAAAACAAATTACCTTAACGTTTGTGTATAAACTTTATTATTCTAATTAATTGATAACATCGATCATATTTGATCACTTTGTGTTGACATGTTCTATGATAATTCTTTACTTTTGGGTTAACAAATTTAACATTCAATATTACCTAATAAAATTTGATTTATTTAATATTAAATTACGAATTCAACCAATATAAGAAAAGTCATCTCAGTGTCATGCTTCATTTGCACATGCTTTCTTACTTAAAGAAATTTTTATTGGCATTTTTCGAGGAAAAACAAGTGAAGGTATAGAAATTTTTTTGGTGCATTGAAAAACAAAACGACAACTAAGCTTTAAAACCCTTTTGGGATGTGGCTTAGCATAAATCATTCTATGTGGGATCATGACCACAGGAAATCTTCGCAACGGGATCAAATCTTCTGTACCTATTAACCTGTACTAACTCTGTTCCATGCGATCTCGTCCATACATTTTTCTAGATCCCACATATTTATGGATGAGTTCGCGTGAAACCATATAGAACAGGAAATTATGAATTCCGAAAAAATGATAAAACATTCATCAAAGCAGTTCACTTTGACCTTTCCATTGTTACAGAAACACGAAGCAAAACCTTCGATCAAGATAACAAATGTTGTAGCAAAAGAAAAATGAAATGTCTGTAACTAGTAAGTTGCTCCAAGCATCCTCTGGCAAACAAAAGGATACAATTACTGACTTATAATGAACAAGGAAAAATGTAAGGAAGGTAATCTTTTTATCCTATTCTATAGAGCTGTAAACTAAAAAATTCGGCTCAAATGATGTTAATCTAAACGACAGTTTCTATCTGATCCTTTTGTGCCAAAGGACCTAATACTAAGACAACTAAGTGCGCCCCATTTACCTCTGAACAAAATCTGCATCTAACCAATGAAAGAATTAAATACCATAACCGGGCTTCTTACAGTTATTTCCAGTGTCCATATTGTACACATCCAACCAATACCCATGAACACCATCCAAGGGTTGGATGAAGGAGGTATATAAAGGTGCAGAAGAGATGCCGTGACGAAGAGGCGTTGCACACAGACATGGCCATCTGAAAATGCAAATAGTAGCAGTGGAAAACAGTTTACGTACGATGTATTCACAGTTTGGCATTTGCACCTAAAACATTCCCTTGAAAACAGGATTTGAGCGGCAAATGCTTGCCCCATGTTCCTCGTATTCTGCTTTTGTATGGCAAGCCTGCACATAAAAATGATGTTTCAGTCTTAAGGCCCAAACACGGTCATACAATTACAGCATATGGTATGAGCTATTTCTCTAATGTAAGGCACAAGAGATGGTAAAATCTTGCAGGTCAATCAATTGTTGACTAATAAGAGACATCAAGAGGCATCACCCCAATATAAAGATACTCTGAGATTTGACATAAAAAGTCACATCTAAAAAGTTTTCTAAAATTTAACCTTGGTTTGGATCATGAGGACATAGACACAAGCAGATTGGAGATATAAAAGTTACCAAAAAGAAGGTAAGTGATGAATACACTAGGACTGCAATAGACTCATTCTAGCACCATCATGTGAAAAAGCAGATCACAAACAACGAATTTTGAGCTAAGAAAGGAACCATATACCGCAAAAAATTCAGGTGTTGACGCAAGTACTGAACCGCCAAACCAAACTGCAAATCTCTGGATAGGATGGCTGACTACATTTACCTCAACAGGGTGAGCCTGAGGACCCAAACAAACAAAAAATTCAGGCATCTTAATTAATGTATCCATACTTTACAAGACAGTTGACAAACTTAAAAACTTACTTTGATTTCCCCCCCATGTCTCGCTTCAGATGCAAGAACACGTGCATCAACAATCTTCTTCAGATCCCTCTGCAACCTTCTGCCAAAGTCTTTGAACATGGTTGATCCTCCAGACAACACTATATTCTGAAACAAAATGAACACCAACTGGAGTTGTTAGGAAAATTTAAATACACATGCAGAGAATGATGCAAAAGGGCTCAGACTTTATAAACAAAATAAAAAGGGGGCAAATTAGTCAACCACAAGCTTTAATTTGGGGGAATGAAGAATGGGAAATTGAAGTGACAGCAAGGACAACAAGAGCTGAGGAAGTTGCTTTATAATAAGTTGTCTTTGTTAGATAGGGAATAATAATTAGATATATTGTCTTAATTTGTTTAGGAATTAAAGCTTATTTACGAATAAAGAATCCTTATTAGAATAAGATTCAATTTTGATATTTTAGCTAGAAACCCTTTCGTACTAGAATAAGGATTCTAAGAACTTCTATAAATATGTATGTAATCAACCCGTCAACAACAACATATCCTAAATTTTTTTTACAAATTTGAGTTTTCAATTAGAAAGTGTGATGCTTGCTTCTAAGAGCAACTCTTAGACTTTAGGAGTGATTTAGTTTCTTACCCTCTATTATTTGTGTTCTTCAATAAATTCCAGCAATTCTAACCTAAAGTTCCAGCAATCAAAACCCTAAATTCAAGCCATATCAAACCTAATTTCCAGCCATTTTAAACCTTAAAATCCTAGCCTAAAATTTCCAGCAGTCCAACCTTAAAAACCCAGCTATACTAAATCTGAAATGTCAGCATTCCAAGGTAAAATCTAAACCTGAAACTTGATATTCCATTAGCCTAAAATCAGCCATGTTTCCTAATTTTGTGAGTTTTAACTACTATTTAATGCTTCTATTTGTCCTACATCACAGAAGAAAAGCAAAATGACCAGACAATTGCAGTCAAATGATTCAACTTACAAAATGATGGACTTTATGAAAAAATATTTCATGGAAGTGTTTGAACAAAAACAAGAACCCATGTTTAAGTTAAAAACCCAAGTCAGAAGGTGATTAGATGATGTGTTAAACAGCAGCAATGAGCAAATCTACAAAATTCTCAGGATCACAAAATAATTCAACTCCCCTTTCGGTGGAAGAAATTTCATTAACCTTTAATTATTGACAATCTAAATATGGGACAACAAAAGTAAACGATTGCTGTTTCATTAAAATGTATCACATCTATTGGTATGGTTCAAACAATTGTCATATCGTACACATACACTACCTTATACAAAGCCCTTCTTGTGTCAATCGGTGCTGACTGAATACACTTGTCTATTACAGCTGGTAACGGAGTGGTGAAGTCACTGCTATAGATCTCAGGATTGAAGAAAACCTGGTAAAAATTAAGAAACAGTAAAAAAAAAAAAAAAAGGGAGCTTTGACATATATTTTGAATGCAAAGAAGAAATATCCAGAGTTATCTATGTGGTTCTGAGAGTATAAACTCACATACTACTTAAGGCATAAAGTTGAGGATTGTTTGGTAATTGGTCATGGAGAAAATGGGGAAGTAGAGGTGAATAATTCTAGTTACAGAAGAAGATGTGTCTGCAAACACCAAGAAGTTGTTTCACAAGACTGTGACCAAGACAAACTTCACAGGTTAAGTGCAAGAAAACTAGATGAGAAATAGAGTTTGTAGTCTAGAAGTGGACATAATAGCAACCGAAAGGAATGTCACCAAATGGACTAATTAAAGAACATACTGTTTCTTGTGCGCTGTCAAATAGAAAGTATCAAGAGATATTTCAAATTTTGTACATCAGATTCGAAGAGCTTTAAAAGCAATTCAAATGGGAATCCAATAAGAAAAAGTAAGGCAGTCACTTTATCATCTAATAACAAGTTATCTGCCTTGCATATATAATTCCAGCTCTACTTTTAATATACTGGCTCCCACTTAAAAGAAATACATAAACAAAGCAAAGAACGGACCTCAGGGCCAAGAAAGCGCTCATAGCCAACATCACAGGAGTATGGCGCCCCTGTTTTTGGTTTAATACCTTTCCATTGCTTTATGAATTTTGTTGGTTCTTTGTCATGCTTATTAAACTCCTGGAATCATTTGAGACTAAGAGTTACGATTATATTCTATATAATAGCAAGCATACAATAGAACGGCAGAAAAACATCAAATTTTTTAAGCCATTCTATTCCAGAAGTGGGGTGCTGCTAATCTTTAAATTGTTATTTGAAGGAAGGGAAATTGACCTTGACAATGTCAGAACTAGTGTAACAATATGTTTCTTTCACCTTCCGAGCTACTTCAAATGAATCTTCTGGTGGTATATTTTCTCCCCTTTCCTACAAGTAATCAAAAATTAAATAAGCACACTATTTTTGGACCATTAATGACTTCTATGAGAAATCTTCCAAAGGATTCAACAAGAAGAATAATCCAGTACAAAATTTGTGTCCATAACCAGAGCACAAGCCTGCAAACAACATCAATGGACATAGCATATAATCTGTGTCATCCCCATGCTTTCTTGTTTAACATAAAAATTTAAACTCAAAATATGCAGGATACCAACAATATCAGGAAGCACAGTTAATAGCGCCTGTTGCTACAGAATTTCTAAAGAGTGTATGGCATACCCGCATAAGCTGCTGGATAAAGAGAGTAACATCTCTCCCCGCAACAGGAACTGACTTGATGCTGCTCCCAATGACATAACCTTCTGCAACAGGTACAATATGGGTAGCTCCATCTCCAACATCTACAACAACCCCTGTCATCTCACACTAATGATAAAGATAAAGATATGTCAACCAAAAGGAAAAATATTATATTGTTAACAATAAGCATAAGATAAAATGGTCTGCAGTCTTAGAAAAGGTGAGGGTCTATTAAAAGATCGACAGTACTTGATGGATTTTTAATCATAGCCCCTCACATACAATGTCCTCAGTGACATAAAGTAGAAGATAAGAAGTCATATCGACAAAATTTGAGAGTAGATCCCCAGCTCATAACTCATCACAACTTTCATGAAACATCCTACCAATACAAACTTGTAAGGGCATACTTCCAAAATGCACTGAACGATTCCAAACTCAAATAAATTCATAAAAGATACTAATTATTATAATTTTCATTAAAACCACACTCCTCAAACTGTCATCCACATAATTCAATCCCCTCTTTACTCAAAATGCCAATTCCAAACCTATTTTGATTGATGTGGAACATTGTTCAATAAGACATTCCTCAGGACAAGTTGAAGTAAATAAAGAAACAGATTAGAGAGCAAACAGTTCACTCAATTCAACTGCTTCACCCACACACAAATATAAAGATATGTATAGGAAAGTTATCGGCAATCTGCAATTTACAAGGGATTCTCGTTTCTACAGTAAAGCCAATTCAATTGCAGGATTAAAAGCTAAAATAACAACCTTCAAGAGAAGATCCTAACTAATCACGAGAAGTCAAACTTAAATTGATTAAAACTGCCTATATCAAACAACCCATTTGTGAAAACCAACCTTCGATGTGGTGTACCCAGCCGCAAGAGCAAGCACAGAATTGACAGCGATGTAAAGCCCAGGAACATTAAACGTCTCAAACATAATCTCACCAGTGTACTCCCGACTCTCCGGTGCAGTGAGCGGACTTTCAGTTAAAAGAAAGTAATGATCTTCCGGATCGCACCGCAAGTAATTGAATATACACTGTTGCCAATACCTTTCCATTGCATCCCAATTGTAAACTTGACCGTGCTTAATTGGGTAACTGAGATTGTATACATTACTGGATCTCGATTTAGCAAGCGCCTCCTCTCCTATAAAAAAATCCAGATCGGCCATAACACCGGCACTGTGCTGAGCCAACCAATTGGCTTTAGAAGAGCTCCGAGATTGGTTCACAAAAGACTCGTTAACAGCTACTACTGTGGGCAAAATAAAACAAGGCTCTACATTTCCCGCAAATCCCATTTTGGAGTACCTGTAAAACCCAACAAAAATTAACACAAACAAAGAAGCAGAATTTCCTTAACGCATTTCAACAAACAGCTTTGGTGTAATCACCCAGTGCCATTGTCAATAACGACGGCGGGGCGAGAGGTCGCGTCCATGGGAAGCGGGAGACAGAGGATGACGGAAAAAACGACGGTCGTGGATCTACGACGACGATAAAAGAGAGGGTTTAAGCAATAGGGTCATGGTGCGAGAGACTTGGATCCTAAGTGAAAACAGCGACCTAACAACAATAACAACGATGATGGTAGTTTCAAGTAGTTGGTGTATAATTTAACCATCTCATCATCATCAACAACAACAACAACCCATAAGATCATCACTTCTTCTTCTTCTTCTTCTCATCAAAGTTTCCATATTTTCCTCTTCTTATCTCTCGCTCTCGATGGATAACTTTATTGGCAATCAACGCTTTACCCAGAAAATCCAAACACCGTCTCTGTCTAGTATCTTTCTTCTTATTCGTGGGTTTGTTTTCAAATGTTTACTTTTGTCAGTAACCGGAGGGTTCTTATCCATCCGATTGCTAATTTAAGCGGGACCCACTTGATTGTTCAAATCGAGTGGTACTGATAGAATGGTGGGGTTTATATGTGAATATTTCTCACAGTCGACCACAGCTCCAATGGAGTGGCGTTTCGTTTTCGCCCAACGTGCGACTTGCCGTTTGTTTGTATCGATTTTGCCTACATGTCGGTGCACTCGAGCTTGCGAGATCAATTTCTTTTTTACTTTTTTCTTTTTCTGATCATTTGGGACCTAGAAAATCACCTGGTAGCTTATCACATCGTACCATATCATAATATCTCTGCAATTCCTGCCATCGCCTTTTAGAAATTATTTCTTAAAATATGAAGAAGAAGCCGCCCTAAGTTTCTGTTTTCTGTTTTCTTCCCCTAGAGATGAATCCAACTGAAGGAACTCAATTTGTCTGCTAGTTTTTGGACATAATCAATTTCAAGTATTATGATGGATTAATCAAAATGCTTGGAATCCTATGTTATTTGTTCTTATAAAATTCCTTAAACCATCATCTTTGCAAAAAGAATAATAAATTTGAAAAAAAAAACAAATCAAAGCTTTTGTTTAGAGACAATTAAGAATGGTGGTCTTTAAACCAACTTCAGTCTATTCTTTTTACTAATACCAACAAAGTTAATAGCTCGTGTATTCATGGTATGGAATTTTACAGGAACCATATAACCTTTCAGCAAATAAATCAGTTACATGAAAACGAAGGCTCCACAGTCCACTCTATGATTTCGGTTCCTTTATCTTTTCTGTTAAAAGAAACTCCATCCCTAAACACAGAAATCGATACAACATAGAGGATTGTTACAGCATGGTCTACAGGGGTTGCGGTGTTTTTACAAGCCGGAAGGCAATCGCCACAAGAGCAGCCTTGTGAAACATCATGGGGGCTTTCCTGTGTATCGAGAATTGGATCTCTCTAGACCAAATCTATAGACCTTGCTATGACAATATGTTATTTTGGTTTCTTCGTTTTGGGTTGGGGTTTTCATTTGGTGAAAAAGAGAAAGGAACTGAAGTTCTCCAATGGAGTCTTGCTTTTTTAATACTTTTTGTGAGAAGTTATATAATTCCTGCAAGGACGTAAAATTTGATACCGTGAATATATGAGCTTTGTCATGATTGTTGGATTTTATATTCTTAGCATCTCTATCTTGTTGACATTGGTGAGAAGGACTACAGGTTGGCCCGTCCATCTTCATTCTTGAAGACAATAGAATTGTTAAAACAATTGTCAGTAATTGCATTGTCTGACCATCCTTGTCGAAACTTACTACTTATGGACAGTGTGTGAAGAGTTTCCACAATTTGATGAATTTGTTGTTGGCTAACTCTCTTAATGCGCTTAATAAGCTCTTAAAAGTTTTTTTTTCGCTAAAAAGCGCAGGGGGCTGAGGACTTGCTTTGTTTGTACAACAACAAACCATAAATTCTTCTGATCCATCTCCATTGATTACTCGGATGTTTGATAAAGATAGCTGCTGGAGTAATCAAGTAGGTGATTATGAATATACTGGTCGAGGTAGCCTCTGTAATTACTGTGGGGCAACTAATCGTATCATAAAGAATTTCTCTGAAGTTACATGCATGGCACATCTACTGACAGAGTTCTTAGTACAGTGTTTGATAAGCAATTGATTAACTGAGAAGGTCCCAATTTCCATTTCCCCTTATATTCTAATATAAACAAGTACACTGTTGCTTCGCTTTCCTCCTCTGACCGCCCTTGGGTGTTCTTCTTTCTTCCTCTTACTTGTTTGCCTTTCCTCTTCTGTCTTACCTTGGATTAGTGACTAGTGCAATCTGAGTCCAGATCTTCTATCTAATATAACCTTGTCTTATTCTGTCTAATTGAAAAACGTCGTCATTCTTCTTAAATTTTAAACACTCTGTTACGCTTTCCAAAATTCGTGGCTTATGAGCCAAGCCGACCTTGCCGATGTCCTCTGTCATTTTCTTCGTATCACTACAGAAGTCACCGTCTCTTCTCTTCACCACCTTCCTACCTCGTGTAAGACCCAACCCAGATCATCAACCACATCAAATTATGCGACATTTTTGGACGATTGCTTTCTGTAAATTTATTACAGAATTAGGGAGGACGATGGAGCATGAATGACGATGAAGTATTGGCAGTGTTGACATCCTTTGTCATTTTCTTTGTAACGCTACAGAAGTCGCCCTCTTACCGTCTCACTACGAGTCTCTTCGCCCCCTTCCCCCTTCCTACACCTTGTAAAACCCAACTCAGATCTCCTAATCTCAACCACATCAAATTATACGACATTTAGGACGATTTCCTTCCATAAAATGATCACAAAATTAAGGACGAAAATGGAGTAGGAATGACGTCCTCTGTCGTTATCACAAAATAAATTTTCAGAAGGCATGACTGTGCAAGTTAACCCACGGTCGTGCTAGCTAACTACTTGCATGAACGTGATAAATAATTGACGGTCGTGAGTTTTCAATTAATATGGAAGAACAACCATTACATTTTAAATTAATTAATACAATTATACTACTAATGTAATGTTAACATCAAATGTAATAATTGAAATTAAGAAATAAATATAAAAAGAGTGGATATTAGTGATAAAATTTTCTATATTTATTTATTTCTGCATTAACGAATTAAAATGAAAATTGACAAATTAAAAAAATACAATATTAATATATTCATTAGAAATAAGAGTACCATAATGATGATGATGATTGTAAACTATAATTGTGTGTCATTTCCAAAGCAATCTTTAACTAAGATTTCCCGCCCATTTAACTTGTTTCTTTCTACGCTTGTTTGTTATCTGATTTTCATATCTTTGAAAGCTTTTTTTTTCTTCTCACAAAGCAAATTAACTTTGTTGGTAAATAGTAGAAGATCACACCAGGGAAAGAAAGATAATATTTTGACGAATTTCAAGTATTTTCTCAAGTAAGTTTCATCTGTTTTTTCATTCGTTGATTTTCTTACTTGTTTTTATTATCATTCCCTCTGTCTGTATCTCTGTCTCTAAGCAATTCTTGAGCTTACCTATTTTTTATTACCATTCCCTCTCTCCGTATCTCCATCTTTAAGCAATTCTTGAGGAATGGCTTAGCAGGCCCAACTTTTCATGAATGCACCATTTAATGTCTGCCTCTTTTGAAATCTTTATAATATGACTCTATTGCTGATAATACATCATTTTGTTATTTTACTTTTATTATTAAATTTAATGTAGAGAGATATAAGGTACTTTAGTGGTTGCCTCTGGTGGTTCTTAAAGTGAAGTTGTTCTTTATGTTTTCCTTAAAGTAAGTTTTGAAGATATTTTGATTGTTTTGATGCATGGAAGTCATTCATTTCTAACTTTTTGTTTCTGTTTATACATATACGTGAGTATTAATTAATGTATATTGTAAAGGTTGAGTTGCTTAATGTTGACTTCTGGTTAAGACCTTCTAAAGCATATTATTTATTTTATGGGAAGAATTCACTGTGAAATATTTAATTCTCCAATCACTTTTTCTGTTATAGGAATTAAATAAGGTATGCAGAGTAAATTAAAATACCTCCCAGTGTTTTCAGAATACTCCTTTTTCATTGTGTTAATAATTTTATCTGAAAACAAAGCAATAATGGTACTTCATTTGTGAATTTGACAGGTTTAGAAATAGAAGGCAGATTTACTCCATGCCGTCAATTATATTATGAAATTGAGAAAGAGCAGCATAAGAATGATGTTGGCATTGGCAATGAGAGTAGTAATATAAATTCAACTGATTTGGTTAGCAATGAGACTCGTAATATGAATTCAACTGATTTGGTGAATTCAAATTCTGAGGAGAATTTGAACAAAGTCCACTACTTTGTTTCAAGAGAGTTAATACTGAAATTTGGCATGGAGTTCGAGATGGAAGAAGAAGCTTATCAATTTTATTTAATTTATGCCAAACACGTCGGCTTTGGAATAAGAAGAAGCAAAAGTCACAAATATAAATCTGGTAAATTGATTTGCAAGCTTTTTTGTTGTAGTGTTGAAGGTAAAAGGATACCTAATAAAAGAGATTTGTATATAAGAGCTCCACGTTCAGAAACAAGATTTAGTTGTAACGCAAAAATGAAAGTTAATAGTGTGAAAACTGAAAAATTTTAAGTGATTCAATTTGTCGAGGATCACAATCACTACCTTTTAAGTCCTAACAAAACACAATTGCATAAAAGTCACAGAAAGATATCTTCAGCTGCAGCAATGCAAATTGAATTGAAATGGCTAATGATGTGGGAATTCCACCAAAAGCATCCTATGATCTTATGGTGAGACAAGTAGGTGGGAGAAATAATCTTGGCTTTATTCCAGAGGATCACAAGAATTATTTAAGATCTAAAAGTACAAAAGACATGAAAAAGGGAGATACAGGTGGCGTGTTAGAATATTTGTATAAAATGCAGGTTGAAGATCCTAATTTCTTTTATGCCATTCAAGTGGATGAAGATGATTTGATAACTAAAATATTTTGATCAGACGCGAAGATAAGGAATGATTACTTAGACTTTGGTGATGTTGTTTGCTTCGATACTACATAAAAGAAGAATGGTGAGGGTCATCCATTTGCTTTGTTTTTCGGTGTGAACCATCATAAGCGAACAATAGTTTTTGGTGTTGCACTTCTATATGATGAGACTGTGCTTACATTTGAGTGGTTGTTCGACACATTTGCTAGAGTCATATCTAAGAAAAAGTCGACAACTATTCTTACTAACCAGAATGTGGCAATGGCAAAGGCATTTGGTTCAAGATGGTTTGAAACTCATTATCGACTTTGTATCTGGCACATTTATCAAAATGTTGCAATCCATTTAAGTGTGTTTTTTCTCAGTTTAAAGATTTTTTGCAGGATTTCAGCTCATGCGTATATGACTTTGAAAAAGAAGAAGATTTTTCCAATGCATGGAATAAGATGCTGCAAAAATATGAACTTCAAGATAATGATTGGTTGAAACGTATGTTTCATATAATGGAAAATAGGCTTTGGTTTATGGAAACCAAATGTTTTATGCAGACATGACCACTACCGAACGAAGTGAGAGCATGAATAGCATTGTAAAAAGGTACGTGAGTTATCAGTATAATTTTTTACAATTTTTTGATCACTTCCAGAGGCTTATTGATGATCGTCGATTTAATGAGTTAAAAGCTGATTTTAGAAGTAATGTAAGCACTTTAGCATTGTCAGCACTTGTTTAAATTTTAAAGCATGCAGCTACTATCTACATGTCAGAAGTGCTTAAATGTTTTCAAGATCAATGGAATCATTCTCATGATTCTCGTTTTTGTGTTTGTGGTGAAGATGGTATAGTTACAAAATATAAGATCACTCTTATAGGGAAGAGCTACTTTAATATGGTCACTTATGATTCATCAAATAGTGAAGTCCATTGTTGTTGTCAGAAGTTTGAGTTTGCTGGCATTTTATGTTCTCATGTTTTGAAGGTTTTTAACTTGAAAAATGTTTTAAGAATATCGAGTAAGTATATTTTGAAAAGATGGACTCGGAAAGCAAAATCATGGTACCTTGATAGTAAAAACTCCACTATCAATGAAAGTGAGATGGATCCTAAAATACTGTCAAGTATAAGGAACAAAGAATTGTGTGTATTAAGTATGCGATTGGTTACAAGAGCAGCAGAGAGGAGAGATACTTATAAAATTATGAAAGATCAGCTTCTCAACATATTGAAGATGGTTGATGAGATATTGCAAGGTAAAGAAATAGTTGATGAAGAGAACCTAATATCACAAGATGAAGAGTTGACCCAATGGTCAAATTTTGAAATGAATCTGATTAATCAACCTAACATTAATTTTGGTTAAAGGAATAACATTAGAGGTGTCAAAATAAAGACAAAACCTACATCAAATAAGAGATTGAAGGGTGGATTAGAGAAAAGTTCAAGGAAAAGAAAGAATGTAACAAAATGCAAGACTTCAACAAATATGGCATATTCAACACCCATCCCCTTTTCTAATACTCAGGTTATATTTTTGCTGATTTTATGTTTTCAAACCTTTAATGTATATAATTTATATTATGATAATTTTAAGTATTTTTTGGTTTAACTACTCTATTCAAGATTCTGAAGAAAATTCCCAACATACCCGTATTGTCTCCAGCATACAACATCCCATATTACATCAAGATCAGGTTAGCTTTCAATAATTATTAATGTTACATATGTTGTTTTACTTGTTTTAAACAAATTTTCCTTTTTTTTGTTATGACAAATAACAAATGCAGCCACTTTGTGTTTCGATGGATTTTACAAGTATGGTTTACATTCATGGAGATTGTAGACCACATTCTTAGGTTCTATTTCTAATATTGTCTTTTGGGCATAATCATTTAGTGATTTCAATTTTGTATTTATGGACCACTTGGTTATGACACATATGAAATGCAACCAATTGGTGTTTATATGGATAACACAACTATGCTTTACACTCGTCATCATTCTACAACAAATTATTAGGTATTATTTGTAATATTTTCTTTTTGTAATTTGTTATTAATCTTCTAATGATTTATCATGTTAGGTCATTGATGCAGAAATAAGTAAACAAAGTATTAATGCTATTATCCCACCTTCAATGCACATGACTAATTTACTTAGGGTAATTTGAAGAAAGTTTTTGTCATAATTTCAATTTTTATTAATAATTGCATTTCATGTTTATAATCATATTAATTAGTTAAAATGCATTTTGATTGATTGATAGGCACAACAAACATTTGGTTTTGAAAATTTGGGAGAAGCAAAAAATTTGGGAGTTTTTGGTATTTCTAACGAGAACTGTGGTTGTTCTCTTGCTGGTGAAAAGTTTGGTATTTTTAAAACAAGAGTCTGATGCAATTTAACTCAAACCACGAATCTTGCTGTTAGCAGACTGAAGTTCATTCATTTATTGCAAAATGTTAAGAAAACATGTTCTTACATTTACTGCAAAATGTTAAGAAAACAACATGTTCTTATATGTTGCTGCAATGTAATTCATTTACTGAAAAAATGTTAAGAAAACAACATGTAATTATGGGATTTTAGAGGTTAAATGTTTTCAATCACGACCGTGACTTAACTTGCACCGCCGTGCATGAAAGTCACGGCTGTGACTTAACTTGCACCACCGTCCGTGCATGAATTAACGTTGTGAATTGTACGGCCGTGCAAGTAGGTTGTGATATGGTTTAACTTAATGCTGCATTTGCAAATTAATCCACCGTATTTACAAATTAATCTAATTAATATTCATACAATGTTCACTCGATTTCACTCAATTCATATTTATTTAAATGGAAACTAATTTCACCATATGAATTGGAGTACAATCAAACTAAATTCAATACAACATTTTCCCGCTTTTACTCAAGTAAAACAAACAATACTAGAATATGAAAATAAATAATGTAAACAACAAAATTTCCAACATTTCCCTAGATTTTACTCAAGAAAAACAAACAATACTAGACAATAGACAACAATTTTCCCAACTAATAGTAAAAGATATCAATGATCATTTCAATAAACACAACCTAAGAATTTGGAAGTCATAATACTCTATAAACAAGTTGTTCTTTGCATATTTAGCCAAAATCAACAAGCCCTTTAATTAAAAGAACCATCAAATAAGTGTGATAGATACTCACTCAACTCTTCATCCTCTCAAGCATTTAAAGGTAGGATATGTATTCACTCATCGTTGATTTCATGTAAGGCATCTACCATAAGCTTGCTTACCTATCCAATCTCTACCACTCATATCAAACACAAGCATCAATCCAAAGGTCTTTATTGAGGTTGTAATAGAGTTAAGCTAAAGGTAGGAAAAAGGAAAACTGTAGTTTAAAATCACAACAGAAATTGAGCATTTAAACATATACAAAAGAATGATTATAAAACACTTAATTCTTCCTTCTCACTTAACAAAATTAACACTTTCCATTTTTTCTTTTCTCTCCTCTTCTTTTCATTTTCTGCTCATCTTCTCTTCCTTCCTTTTCTTTTCTTTTCTTTCTTTTTCTCTCCTTTTTTTTCATTTTTTTCTTCTTATTTTTTACTATATTTGTCATTTTTTTGTATTTATGATTCTAAAACAAGGAAATCAAGAGAAGAATAATATAAAGGAGAAGTGAAAATATCCACAATCATACCCATCCCTAACACAATAGCAAACTATACGTTATGATTCCCCATAATTATTCCCTAAACCCAATTATACTCATTCAAATGCTCAACTTACCTTATGATAGGTATAACGAAGACGATAAATAATCAAGGTCAAGGCTCATATTTGGGTTTAAAGAAAGAAAAGGTGTCATGTTAAGCCCAAAGGGGGTTTACTATAGGTAAATCATGGTGACATTTTAAGCAAAAGGGCTAAGTCCTAATTGCCTTCATCATTTCAATATTTACATAAGATTGTGTGACCTCAACTAGTATTTGCAAGCAAGTTATGGAGTTCCTTAATCATGAAAGAACACTCTCGACAAAGAATTACAGAATTTGGTGTTTAATATTTCAAAAAGGCTCAAAATCTTACCAAATGAAAGGTGTCATTCATCTATCACAATAGGCCAATATCCTTTTACCCGAAATCTAAGTCAATTAGTCTAAGCATGCAAGTATACTCATTCACTCATATTATACATTTCTAATCCAGATTTAGTTCATTTAATAATCATGCATCTCTAACTATTAAATCGGAAAACAAACACACAAGACACAATTAATTATTTTTTTCTAAACTATTACACATGCAGCACTTGAACAACACTTTGCCCTTGATGTGATAAGAAAATGAAAGGGTAATCTAAGAGGCAAAAGAACGAAAGCAAGGATAAAGATGAAAACAAAAAGAAATTAAAACAACAACCAATAAAAAGGGAAAGGTTAGAAATACGATACTAAGATAGGAGTGGAGGTTGTTCGAAGTGAGCATTCAAATTGGCCATAAAGGTTCGAATCTCCGTCACACTAGCTTCAATGTTATGGAGCCTATCATTTGTTCGCCGTTTAAATGCTATCGATTGATTTATCAGTGATTGATACTCCACGGAACTAAATGAAGATGTCTGATGCATATGTTGTGGTTGGGGAGGTGGAACATCATCTTCTTCTAAAGCTTCCATTTCCACAACTCAAGCTCGCTTGCTACTCGAAGCTTCCTCTGTGTCATCATGGATAAGAACATAGCGATCGCCTTACTGCTTGATAACCTTCATCGACACCAAAGATTTCAAGTCGAGAGTTAAGTTGCTCGAAACTAATTACATGGGTATGGGTGTTCTCTCGGTTAGCAAGCAAGGTGTTCTGCAATTTGGGTTACAAATGCGCTAACTACTATTTTACCTGCACTAGATTGAGTCACTTCATCTAAATACAAACTTAACCAACTACCGGCATTCAAGGGCCTGACATGTACCATACACCACAAAATAAATAATTCAGTTTTAGAAACTACCCTATTGCTATCTCCTCTACCGAATAGTGTAAAAGTTAAAAACCGATGGAGATAGTGAAGGGCAGGGTCCACAATAGCAGATGATTTAGACTAACTGGGAGAAAACACTTTCTTAGAATTGGTCAATTGTGACTAAAAGTTGCTAGCCGTAAAATCGTTAGGATATTCATAGAAATCATTATTTGCAAAGCCAAAAATAGCATTAAGTACTTCCAAAGTGATAACATAATATGCATTCATTAATCGAAATTTAAGACTCAACGCAGTGTCCTTATTATTAGTTTCACGAACTAATTCTAAAGTGGTCAGAAACTTTAACGTCAATTCTACATATGAATTTTTCCTAAATTCAGAAAATTATTTTCAGCCTATATTTCGCAGTAGTTCGTGGACTTAATCAAATATTCCTAATTCAATAAGTGCTTGAGAATCTAAAAATCTATTCATAATAATTTTACGATCCTTAAGAAAAATGTACCTTTGTTGGTGCTCTCTGTTTTGAAAGTTAAGGCACGGAATACCAAAATTAGGCTCTTGTGGTGGAGACGAGGGAACTCTGGATTGTTTCATTCTTGGAGGCATAACTAGTTGCGTAGGTAGAGGCGGCGTTTGTGCTCCTACTAGGTTGGATTGGTGGAACCACGAGGTTGCAACGTTAACTGGAGCGGCGGCACGTTTATGCGATGGCTACTATGGCACGACTGTGTGGTGGCCACCAAGAAATTATTACAGGCATGAGTTGGGGGAGAGGCGTGAGTTAGTGAGGGATGGAGATTGGGTCTGTAGGTGGAGAAGAAGCAAAGAAAAATAATGCGAAGATGAGTAGAGATGGGTATTTATACACTTAAAGGTAATGTAATGGGGAGGCCCCCAGTCACACCCTTACTGGGGAGGGACTGCTCCCAGTCATGGGTGTGACTCCTCAAGTCCCCCAGTCACGGGTGACTCTGGGAAATTGATAGTGTGGTATCCCCATTCAAAAATCGAGTCTAATTCAATTAAAGACAAAAGAGAATCCATGGTGATAGAGAAAGATGAAGCAAAGAAAGCACATAGCTTGGCACCTCATAACAATGGAATTGAGCTTCGCCTGTCTCGACTAAAAAAGAAGAAATCGGAAAGGCTGCATCTGTATCACACGCATAGTGATGAGATAGGTGATGAATTGAAAGGGGGCAAAGAGCGATAGGAGAGGCTTGCAGTGCCGTAAGAAGAAAAGAACGAATTAATTATTTGTTTGATCTTTTTCTTTTTCGAGTGAACCCACTGAAAGGAAACTGTAACATATCTTTATGTACATGCATGCTATGCTAGTACTTCAATCTAGCAGAAGTAACATTAACAGTCAATAATATCAATACCTGGCACAATTGTCCTCCCCATTTTTCTAGGTTACAAGAATTTGGCTATTTGGATTTGTTTGTTTTGAATTAGTTGCGTGATCTTTCCTAGTCTTCTTCCTGAAAAAAAAGTCGATGAATTAGAAACAAGACATAAATTAAAAAAAATATGGAACATAAATATCATTATTCATGGGTTATACCTTTTGTTACACTTCCAGTTCCTGTGTTAATAGGAGCAGGTTCTGACTATTCAACAAATAAGTAGCAATTCTATTTATAAATATGTATGGTCTTGTTCTTGCATATCCTACTAATTATCCAAATTAATCCCACTGATACATATAATTCAGAAGAATAGGTACGCTATTCATATACAACATCCCTTTCTTTTATCAACGGTCCTACTAATTGATATGTTTCCACAAATAATTGAAATTCAATTTGTTGATTTGTATCTTTAATTTTTGGAAACTTATAAAGCTCTTGTATTATCCTTCGAATTTTATCTTATTAAATCTGTAGACATTCCCGTATTTCCATTCCCTAATATTTTGAATTTCCCATTTATTTACATTATTGGATCATTCTTCATCCAATTATATGGATTGATCTAAAATGCGTAAAAGATGTTAGTCGCACTTCAGAGTCGAATACTCTACCGTTGAGTTAGCAACCCAAATAACAAATAAAAAATTTAGGTTATATAAGTATAATCAGAATAAAAAAAGATTTTTATATCATATCAAATCCAATAAACCGAAGATTTGACTAGAGAAAAAAATGACGCATTGGTTCAATAATCAATATTCCCTTTTTCATCAATTCTGTAAGAGTAAAATCTTTTTGAATCATTAGACTATTGACACTCATTTCTCCTCTTTGAATAGAGGATATAATAATTGAACGTGGATTTGTCAGTCTAAGCAGGAGACTTGATTCAAAAAATTCCATAAAAAGGTTTGGATAAATAAAATTCATCTTATCTTTCTTATTTCTAATTATCAAGAATTTGAACCAAAAATAGATACATTCAATATCCAATTTTTTGACGGCCAAAAGGGGGCCTTTATTAACTTTTGATTTTATCTGATTTTCTTTATTTCCAAATCAAAAAGAAGAAAAAGAAGAAAAAATTCATTCTACCATACTATCGGATCTTATAGAATAGTGTTGATTGTAGTCTGTCCTTATTTATCTACATTTATCTACGACTCGAAGTTGGAATTCTTTACATTTTTTTCTACAATCCATTAAGAAGTAAGAAGTCAAGTTTCATTTAAATTAATCACTTTGACTAACTTGACTAACAGTTTATACGTAAATTATAAGTTAAAAGGCAGTAGGAACTAAAATGAACAATGTAATAACAATAAATGCGAGAATATTTACCTCCATAATCTTATCCTTTTGTTATGATTTACTTCGCAATAACTCGGGATTGATTCCCATAGAGATGATAACGTCTATAAATTGAATGGGATGAATTCCATAGTGATGATGTCCAATCGGATCAATATCATGAAAAACAATATCTAAGTTATCAAATCGAGGAATAGTATAACATCATTTATCCATAACTAATAAAAAATGTATTCCTAATCTAATCAAGAATTTCGTTTCATTACCTTATTTTTATTTGTTATTTATTTATCATTTTTTCCAACTCCATTTTTTTCTAAATTCTGAAGTAAATGGGCTTCTAAATACGGGATTTCTTGAGTGATCTTTTCAGAGCCTTCGTTTGTCACATGAGTCTAAATATCGATAAAAAAAGATTTGTATGATTCTTTCTACAATTTACTCTTATATCACCCCTAAAACCCATTTGTTCGATTTTTTCTTTGGATCCAAGAAACAATAAATACATACTTGTTTGTCCCTTACATACCCTACACGGGATTTACAGATTGGACTTTCCCGGTGAGTCCATAAGGATCAAACACCCATATTTCTGGACCATACAATCCGGTTACATTAAAAGCAAATTTTCTTATCCTCATGAATCGGACAATACTCATATTTTATTTCTATATTGATATTAATTATGAATAACTAAAAATGAAAAGAATAAAGAATTCAAAATTAATAGCATAAATTGGAGTGTATTAGTTTCGCAAACTCTTCGATTTACCGCACTTGTTTCTACCATAATCAAAAATCAGAAAAATTAAACGCATCAAAATAAATGTTTGTTGATATTCGTTAACGCAGTTCGACACATCTTGTCTACATCTACGAGGCCATCACCTAACTTAATCCTGTCACCACTCATCCCTTGATACTACCCCTCGTCCTCACTACCTATAAAAGTGATTCACACCCAATAACACGATCGATCGTGTTAACCTCAACAGAGGATTTTTCTTAACAATCTTATAACGAAAGAACACAAAATAAATAACTCAAGTAATTAAACAAAATTCAACACGAATGAAAACATTTGAGAAGGATACAAAGAACAACTTCCTAAAGTTTTCGGCTTTTCCAAAGATTAAGATGCAGCCAACAAATCATGCACAACCAAAGAGTCACACATGCCCAATTTACCTCTGCCCTTTTGTGTTTTGCACTCCATTATAATGTGATTTACTCAAGCATCTGTGACCAACACAGAATAAGGCTGCACATACACGAAGTCCAGAAAGGAAGTCATGCATGCACCATCACAAAATCTGTAGCTTACTTACACTATCCTTCAGCCCACGCGAACATCTTCCAAAAACGATGATTCACGCATACAACCACACTGTTTTAGCTCTCTCATAATTTTCTGCACACAACAACGTTATCTATCCATGGACCTTCAATCAACCCAAACCAAGATATAGACCAAGTTGCACACGTAAGCCTCCCTCACTTCAGCAATTTCACAGTATCCCTTAAATCACAAAATAATCAGATTAAAGCTTCACCATACACGCACAGCTGCAATCAACACCAAACTAAAAAACAATCACAAAATCACTCATGTGTGTAGTCCAGAAGCAGGGTTACTCACACAAGGAAAAGAATACTTAGAATCACACACACAAGGAAAATAATACTTAAAAGTATTATTTATTTACACCAACTCTTGATTTGGATTTTTAATCATTATCTTAAAGATCCAATAATAAAAAATGACAAAATTGAATAATGAGATATAATAAATATCTTTACACTATGTGTAGATTTAAATAAGGACTGACCTTTGTGCGAAAGTGTTAGAATCAATTTGCTGTTTGCTAGTCGTCGTTTTACGGTTGGCTACTAGAGTCACCGATTAATTCACATCCCAAACTTTAAGCCTTTGATGATTGCTTCACGTGAGAGAGAATGGAAGAGAAAAACTTGTATTTTCTCTGTTCTGTAATATTGCGTTGAATGATCCGTTTTTCACCCTTTATTCCTAAGTTGGGACAAATAACTGATACGGGAGTTATATAAGGTGGCCGTTATCTTTCATAAACTACCAACAACTCCCACTCGGCCACATAAGCCACGAGTTATATCTTCTCTCTAAAATTTCACATGTCATACTGAGAATGGGACGTGCGACCATTAAAGAACCAATAGTGTTATATTAAGTCACCATCAAACTAACATAACACTTTCACATATTCATGATACCCCAAATCATCCAAAACATCACTGACGCATACACTGTCCCTTTATGCTAATAGATATATCATGTGATTATACACCAAGTATAATTGCCCAGGCTGATATGGTGATGAAGGAAAAAATTCTTCCTTAGACACTCATAATAATCCATTTTAGCTTAATTGCTTTCCTAATGTGCTCCGCTGGATTGTATACATCTTAGCCCTTGGAAAAACACATTAAAGTAGCAACACCAAGCCTTGACTTCATATCATAGTTCTAAGTC
>JANQAP020000068.1:7567307-7586502 GCA_026874005.2 Erythroxylum coriaceum
TTAATCAAAGGAGATGACTTCAGCGGAGCTATAAGGATGGATGATAGTTGGATCACATTTTAGACAGGTCTCTATTAATGAATTGTGAACAGCTTCTGAATCTGATTATGGGTTACTTTAATATGTTCATGAAGCATCACTTGTTTCAGTCATTAATTGGTGAGAATGCATTTGATATTGCTCAAAATTTTTCAGGACCATAAAGCACGCATAGAAAACTGGTCCGTGATCTCCGTTTCATTATTTGTACTCGGCCTACTGATTGCTTTTTCAGGTATGCCTGTTTATGCATTGAATATGCATATATTGTTCGATGAAAGGACATTGGTGGAGCATATTTGAACCTGATGTTATGCTTTGTAGTTGGCTTGATAAATTACAAACATTGATGGTTACGTTTATTTACACTCAGACTTGGGATGGTGCTGAATCATTGATTCTTTCTTTGTTCCTTCTTTAGGCATTCCTGTGAATAAATCTCTCTACACAATCAGTTATATGCTGATTACATCTGCTTCAGCAGGAATCATATTTTCTGCCTTATATCTCTTGGTGAGTGCTAAGCTTGAATATAATACCCCCTATTAAAGACATGCAGTTCTGGTGATATGAAGGCTATTGCAAACAAGTAATTTGAACTCACTAAGCAATAAATTAAAGAACATAAAACCAGAAAAAGCCCCAATTACTATGAACCTTTAGAAAATTGCAATGACAGAAAAGTATGCCATATTATCTCTGCATTCAGCAAAGCTTCAGTGGCCATATTAAGTAAGCTAAAATTTTTCTGTTTGTGGAAGATCAAATAAACATTGGACATGCTGCATTAAAACATAAAACAATCTTTGTAAACTTTTTTGGATCAAACTTACATTGAACATCATAAGTGTGTCTGTTATCATGTTCCTTTTTTTATTTGCTGAGTTGCTAAACCTTCGTACCTTGGTGTCTGCTACAGGTAGATGTATATGGCTACAGGCGCTTGACATGCGTGTTTGAGTGGATGGGAGTGCATGCTTTGAGTATTTTCATTGTTGTAACTTCTAACTTAGCTATTATGGCAATCCAAGGTTTCTATAGGAAAGCCCCTCAAGATAACTTGGTAAGTGCTTAGCACTGACAATATGCCATATCTGGCTGCTGAATCATAAGATACAACAGTTTTAACACCATGTATTTGTTCTTGTGCTTTGTTGTTTACCAGATACACTGGATTGTTTCATTCTTCGTCCATCCTTGACGTTCTTTTGAGAGGATATAGAAAGCTTGAAAGGTTGGTCAGTTTTTTGGACACACCTTCCAATGATCTTCATGCTTGAAACTGCGGCAACTAATGCATTAATCTTTGTTTTCCAGTTTCAATTCTCGAGGCAAATGGAGCCGAGCCGAAACTAGAACCATAATTGCAGCCAGCGTCAGATGATGGATTCACCAGTCATTCATTCAAGGGCTGTCCAAATTGTGAACAAGCAAAGCTTCTTACTGATGAACAAGAGAGATACGGTCAAATGTTAACCTGAGGTGATGACTAGCTGACATCAATGCTAGATATATAAATATTTATTTTCTGACAATGGAGATCACTATAAGTAAAGACTCGCAACAAGGATGTTGACTTTGATCCCTCATAATCCACACCGAAAGCAAGCATGAAGCGGATGACTTGAATACAATGGTTTGAGGAACCGCGTTCTATTCAAAGCATTTTTCTTTTTCCAAGGATTCCATGCATGTCCTGGATTAATTGCTGTTGGCTTGGCGCAGTTTTCGTTTCTTTCACTATAAAACAAGTTCCGCACTTTGATGCAGCAGTATAAAATATTCACATTTTTCTTTTCTTAAAAGCTGTCTACTGCGTGCGATGTTGAATTGAAGCATGTTATTCACACCGCAAAGAATTTAGGCTCTGTATGTATATGTATAAACCTCATCAGGATTTAAAACCAGCATAGCAATAGCCCATGTATTACTGTCCGAACGACATAGATGTACTGTGTATTGAAGATATCTATGATGACTACGAACATAACCCATATGGTGAAGCATGTATAAGACCCGAATAAAAGTACGACTATTATTCCTGAAAACCAAGCAAAGTTCAAAGCACCAAGCTACATTTTTCAGTGGAATACTACACTCAACGAGTCTTCGAGCAACAATAAACAAGCATATAGTAAAAGAAAGAAAAGTAGAACTAAGAGAATAGAGCCTGACAAATTAACCCCCAAGTAAAACCATTTTCGTTTTTGCTAGGCGAGTTAAGAGACAAAAAAAATAAAAACAACGATCTAAGCATGCAACAAGAGAAATATTGGAAGCCCCTCCATTCAACAATTAATGCGGCACTGGATGATCTTTATAGTCGTCGACGAACAAGGAGGATAAACCAATGTTTACTCAAGCAGTAAAAGCCAATTCACTTAATGAAACTTCGTATGGAAAGTGTCAAGCACACGTCCCTCTTCACGTCATGCACAACAAAGTTGGCCGTATCCAAGGCACAGTCTATAAGAACATGATCAAACATCTTTTCATGGATATTAGGACTCTAGATATTCTGTCTAATATAACTCTTTTTTACTCTATCTAATTGAAATACGTTGTCATTCTTCTTAAATTTTAAACACTCTGTTACTCTTATCAAAATTCGTGGCTTATAGCCAAGCTGCCAGTTGATGTCCTCTGTCATATTCTTTGTAACAATACAAAAGTCACCCTCTCACCGTCTCGTCTCTCTTCTCTTCGTCACCTTGCTACCTCTTGTAAAACCCAACCCAGATCCCCTAATTTTAACCACATCAAATTATGCAACATTTTCGGACGATTGACTTTTGTAAATTTATCACAGAATTAGGAACGATGATGGAGCATGAATGACAATAATGCATTGGTAGTGCTGACATCCTCTATCCGTTTCCTTGTAAAACTACAGAAGTCGCCCTCTCACCGTCTTATCTCTCTTCTTTTCACCACCTTCCTACATCTTGTAAAATTCAACCCAGGTCCCCTAATCTCAACCAAATCAAATTATACGACATTTTCGGACAATTTCTTTCTATAAATTTATCACAGAATTAGGGACGAAGATGGAGCACAAATGACGATAAAGCATTGGCATTGATTTACAAAAAGTTGATATTATAAATTTATAGGTGTTCTTGAAAATCATTTCCTGAATTTTGGAGGATATAACAGCTTAACTAAATTTATTCGAATTTTTATTATACAGATAATTCTTACACTTGCACAGCTGTGGTCGTGACTTTATGGAAGAATAACCATTACATTTTGAATTAATTAATACAATTATCCTACTAATGTAAAGTTAACAACAAATGTAATAATTGAAATTAAGTAATAAATGTAAAAAAGAGTGGATATTAGCGATAAAATTTTTTATATTTATTTATTTCTGCATTAACGAATTAAAATAAAAATTGACAAATTTCAAAAATACAATATTGATATATTCATTACAAATAAAAGTACCATAATGATGATGATTGTAAATTCTTGAGCTTATTTGTTTTTTATTATCATTCTCTCTCTGTATCTCTATCTCTAAGCAATTCTTGAGGAATGACTCAACAGAACCAACTTTTTGTGAATGCGCCCTTTGATGTCTGCCTCTTTTGAAGTCTTTATAATATGACTCTGTTTCTGATAATACATCATTTTGTTAATTTACTTTTATTATTAAATTTAATATAGAGAGATATAAGGTACTTTAGTGCTTGCCTCTGGTGGTTCTTAAACTGAAGTTGTTTTTTATGTTTTCTTTAAAGTAAGTTTTGAAGATATTTTGATTGTTTTGATGCATGGAAGTCATTCTCTTCTAACTTTTTTTGTTAATGTTTTTAGCTTCTTTTTATACATTTATGTGAGTGATAATTAATGTATATTGTAAAGGTTGAGTTGCTTAATATTAACTTCTGGTTAAGACCTTCTAAAGCATATTATTCATTTACTGGGAAGAATTTACGAATTTGTTCAGTTGTGTATTAGAGAGAAGATGAGAACATATAACTGCACAATGTGAAACCTTTAATTCTCCAATCACTTTTTCTGCTATAGGAATTAAATAAGTTATGCAGAGCAAACTAAAATGCCTCCCAATATTTTCTGAACACTCCTTTTTTGTTGTGTTAATAATTTTATATGAAAATAAAACAATAATGGTACTTTGTTTATGAATTTTATAGGTGTAGAAATGGAAGGTAGATAAACTTTATACCGTTAATTAGATTATGAAATTGAGAAGGAGCAGCATAAGAATGATATTGGCATTGGCAATGATAGTAATAATATGAATTCAACTAATTTGGTTGGCAATGAGACTCGTAATATGAACTCAACTGATTTGGTGAATTCAAATTCTGAGGAAAATTTGAACAAAGTCCACTCATCTATTCCAAGAGAGTTAATACCCAAATTTGGTGTGGAGTTCGAGACAGAAGAAGAAGCTTATCAATTTTATTTAATTTATGCCAAACATGTCGGCTTTGGAATAAGAAGAAGCAAAAGTCACAAAGATAAATATGGTAAATTGATTTGCAGGCTTTTTTGTTGTAGTGCTGAAAGTAAAAGGATGCCTGATAAAGAGATTTGTAAGTAAGAGCATCACGTTTAGAAACAAGAATTGGTTGTGAGGCAAGAATGAAAGTTAATAGTGTGAAAATTGGAAAATTTTAAGTGATTCAATTTGTCGAGGATCACAATCACTATCTTTCAAGTCTTAACAAAACACATTTGTATAGAAGTCACACAAAAATATCTTCAGCTGCAGCAATGCAAATTGAAATAGCTAATGATGTGGGAATTCCATCAAAAGCATCTTATGATCTTATGGTGAGACAAGTAGGTGGGAGAAATAATCTTGGTTTTATTCTGGAGGATTACAAGAATTATTTAAGATCTAAAAGAACAAGAGACATGAAAAAGGGAGATACAGGTGGCGTTTTAGAATATTTATATAAAATGCAATTTGAAGATCTTAATTTCTTTTATACCATTCAAGTGGATGAAGATGATTTGATAACTAATATATTTTGGTTAGACATAAAGATGAGGAATGATTACTTAGACTTTGATGATGTTGTTTGCTTCGATACTACTTATAAGAAAATTGCTGAGTGTCATCCACTTGCTTTGTTGTCTGTGGGAACTATTATAAGCAAACCATAGTTTTTGGTATTGCACTCCTATATGATGAAACTGCTCTTACATTTGAGTGGTTGTTCGACATATTTGCTAGAGCCATGTCTGAGAAAAAGCCTACAACTATTCTTATTGATCAGGATATGGCGATGGCAAAAGCATTAGCTTCAAGATGGACTGAAACTTATCATCAACTTTGTATTTGACACATTTATCAAAATGTTATAATCCATTTAAGTGGTGTTTTCTCTCAGTTTAAAGATTTTTCGCAGGAGTTTAGTTCATGCATATATGACTTTGAAGAAGAAGAAGATTTTTCTAATGCATGAAATAAGATGCTGCAAAAATATTAACTTTAAGATAATGATTGGTTGAAACATACGTTTCATATAAAGGAAAAATGAGATTTGGTTTATGGATGCCAAATGTTTTGTGCAAGCATGACCACCACCTAATGAAGTGACAGCATGAATAGCATTATAAAAAGATACCTGAGTTATCAACATAAATTTTTACAATTTTTTAATAACTTCCAGAGGTTTGTTGATGATCGTCAATTTGATGAGTTAAAAGCTTATTTTAAAAGTAATATAAGCATTCCAACATTGTCAGCATCTGTTCAAATTTTAAAACACGCAGCTACTGTCTACATGCCAGAAGTGTTTAAATGTTTTCAAGATCGATGGAATCATTCTCATGATTCTAGTTTTCATCTTTGCAATGAAGATGGTATAGTTACAAAATATGAGCTCATTCTTGTAGGGAAGAGCTACTCTAATATGGTCACTTATGATTCATCAAATGGTGAAATCCATTGTAGTTGTCGGAAGTTTGAGTTTGCTGGCATTTTATGTTCTTATGTTTTGAAGGTTTTTAACTTGAAAAATATTTTGAGAATATTGAGGAAGTATATTTGGAAAAGATGGACATGGAAAGCAAAAACGTGGTACCTTGATAGTGAAAACTCCACTATCAATGACAATGAAATGGATCCTAAAATGTTGTCAAGTATAAGGTACAAAGAATTGTGTGCATTAAGCATGCGATTGATTACAAGAGTAGCAGAGAGGAGAGATACTTGTAAAATCATGAAAGATCAGCTTCTCAACATGTTGAAGATGGTTGATGAGATATTGCAAGGTGAAGAAATAGTTGATGAAGAGAAACTAATATCATAAGATAAGAGTTGACCCAACGGTCAAATACTGATATAAATCTGATTAATAAACCTGACATTAATTCTAGTCAAAGGAATGAAATTAAAGGTGTTAAAATAAAGACAAAACCTACAGCAAGTAAAAGATTGAAGGGTGGATTAGAGAAAAGTTCAAAGAAAAGAAAGAATGTAAAAAAAATGCAAGACTTTAGCAAATATGGTAGATTCGACACCCATGCCCCTTTCCAATACTTAGGTTATATTTTTGCTGATTTTATATGTTTTCAAACCTTTAATGTATATAATTTATATTATGATAGTTTTAAGTATTTTTTAGTTTAATTACTTTATTTAGGATTCTGAAGAAAATTCCCAACATACCCATATTATCTCCACTATACAACATCCTATATTACATCAAGATAAGGTTAGCTTTCAGTAATTAATAATGTCACATGTGTTGTTTTACTTGTTTTGAACAAAATTTCTTTTTTTTTATGACAAATAGCAAATGCAACCACGTTCTTTTTCGATGGATTTTACAAATATGGTTTACAATCATGGAGACTGTAGACCACATTCTCAGGTTTTATTTCTAATATTGTCTTTTGGACATATGTTACTCATTTAGTGATTTCAATTTTGTATTTATAGACCACTTGGTTATGACACATACGAAATGCAGCCAATTGGTGTTTGTATGGATAACATAACTATGCTTTACACTCATCATCATTCTGGAACAAATTCTCAGGTATTATTAGTATTATTTTCTTTTTGCATTATTCGTAATATTTTCTTTTTGTAATATGTTATTAATCTTCTAATGATTTATCGTTTTAGGTCATTGATGCAGAAACAAGTAAACAAAGTATTAGTGCTATTATCCCACCTTCAATGCACATGACTGATGTACTTATGGTAATTTGAAGAAAGTTTTTGTCTTAATTTCAAATTTTATTAATAATTGCGTTTCATATTAATGTTACATTTTATTAATAATTGTATTAATTAATTAAAATGCATTTTGATTGATAGGCACAACAAACATTTGGTTTTGAAAATTTGGGAGAATCAAACAATTTGGGAGTTGGTATTTCCAACGAGAGCTGTGGTTATTCTCTTCCTAGTGAAAAGTTTTGTATCTGTAAAAGAGGAGTCAACTTCTTATGCAAATTTAGTTCAAACCGTAAATCTTGCTGTTAGAATAGTGAAGTTCATTCATTTACTGCAATGTTTACATGTTGTTTTCTTAACATTTTGCAGTAAATGATTGCACGGCCGTACATAAAGTAATGTCATGAATTTCACGGCTATGCAGGTGGGTTGTGTTATGGCTTAATTTAATGTCACATTCGCAAATTAATCCATGCCATGGCTGAAAATATTTAACCCCAAAAAACCATAATTACATGTTGTTTTCTTAACATTTTGCAATAAATGATTGCACAGCCGTGCATGAAGTAACGTCGTGAATTGCACGACCATGCAGGCAGGTTGTGCTATGGTTTAATTTAATGCCACATTCGCAAATTAATTCACCGTATTTACAAATTAATCCAATTAATATTCATACAACTTTCACCCGACTTCACTTAATTCATATTTATTCAAATGACAACCAATTTCATCATATGAATTGGAGTACAATCAAACTAAATTCAACACAACATTTTTCCGCTTTACTCAAGCAAAACAAACAATACTAGAATATGAAAATAAATAATGTAAACAATAATTTTTCCAACATTTCCCTCTATTTTACTCAAGCAAAACAAACAATACTAGACTATAGACAACAATTTTCCTAATTAATAGTAAAAGATATTAACAATTATTTCAATAAACACAACCTAAGAATTTGAAAGTCGTAATACTCTATGAACAAGCTATTCTTTGCATATTTGGCCAAAATCAACAAGCACTTCAATTAAAAGAACCATAAAAAAAGTGTGATAGATACTCCACTCTTCATCCTCTCAAGCATTTAAAGGTAGGCTATGTATTCACTCATCGTTCACTTCATGTAAGGCATCTACCGTAAGCTTACTTACCAATCTAATCTCCACCACTTATATCAAACACAAACATCAATCTGAAGGTCTTTAAAGGAGTCGAGCAAAGGGTAGGAGAAAGGAAAATTGTAGTTTAAAACTACAACACAAATTGAGCATTTAAAATAATACAAAAGAATGACTATAAAACACTCAATTCTTTGCTCCCACTTAACAAAATTAACACTTTCTATTTTTCCTTTTCTCTCCTCTTCGTTTCATTTTCTGCTCATCTTCTCTTCCTTCCTTTTCTTTTCTTTTTTTTCCTCTTTTTCTCTCTTTTTTTCATTTTTTCTTCTTATTTTTTTTACTATATTTGTCAATTTTTTATTTATGATTCTAAAACAAGGAAATCAAGAGAAGAGAAATATAAAGGAGAAGTTAAAATCTCCACAACCATACCCATCCATAATACAATAGCCAACTATACGTTATGATTCCCCACATTTATTCCCTAAACCAATTATACTCATTCAAATACTCAACTTGCCTTATGGTAAGTACAACGAAGATGATAAATAATCAAGGTCAAGGCTCATATTTGGGTTTAAAGAAAGAAAAGGTGTCATGTTAAGCTCAAAGGGGGTTTACTACAGGTAAAATCATGTTGGGCTTTTAAGCAAAAGGTTAAATTGCTTGCATCATTTCAATATTTGCATAAGATTGTGTGATCTCAACTAGTATTTGCAAACAAGTTCTAGAGTTCCTTAATCATGAAAGAACACTCTTGACAAAGAATTACAGAATTTTGTGTTTAATATTTCAAAAAGGCTCAAAATCTTACCAAATGAAAGGAGCCATTCATTTATCACAACAGGCCAATGTCCTTTTAATCGAAATCCAAGTCAATTAGTCTAAGCATGCAAGTATACTCATTCACTCATATTATGCATTTCTAATCCATATTGAGTTCATTTAATAATCATGCATTTCTAACTACTAAATGGGAAAACTAACATGTAAGACATAAATAATCATTTTCTTCTTTTGTTCTAAACTATTACTCACACATCACTTAAACATCACTTTGCCCTCGATGTGATAAGAAAATGAAAGGGTGATCTAAGAGGCAAAAGAACGAAAGCAAGGACAAAAATGAAAACGTAAAAAAATTAAAACAACAACCAATAAAAAGGGAAAGGTTAGAAATACGATACTAAGATGGGGGTCGAGGTTGTTCGAAGCAAGCATTCAAATTGTCCTTAAAGGTTCAGAACTTAGCCATGCTAGCTTCAATGTTATGGAGCCTATCATTTGTTCACATTCAAATGCTATCAATTGATTTATCAGTGATTGATACTCCACGAAACTAGATGAAGATGTTTGATGCATATGTTGGGGTTGGGGTTGGGTTGGTGGAACATTATCTTCTTCTGAAGCTTCCATTTTTGCAACTCGGGCTCGCTTGCTACTCAAAGCTTCCCCCTATCATTATAGATAAGAACATAGCGATCGCCTTGCTGGCTGATAACCTTCATCGACACCAAAGATTTTAAGTCAAGAGTGGAGTTGCCCGAAACTAGTTGCATGGGTGCTCTCTCGGTTAACAAGCCAAGATGTTTTGCAATTTGGGTCACAAATGCCCTAACTATAGTTTTACCTGCACTAGATTGAGCCACTTCATGTAAATGCAGACTTAACTAACTATCAGTATTAAAGGCCCTAACATGTACCATAAACTATAAAATAAATAATTCAGTTTTAGAAACTGTCCCATTGTTATCTCCTCTACTAATTAGTGTAAAAGTTAAAAACTGATGGAGATAGCGAAGGGCAGGGTCCACGACAGCGGATAATTTAGACCAACTGGGAGAAAACACTTTCCTAGAATTGGTTAATTATGACCAAAAGTTTCTAGTCACAAAATCGTCAGGATATACATAGAAATCAGTATTTGGAAGGCCAAAAATAACATTAAGTACTTCTAAAGTGATCACATGATATGCATTCATTAATTGAAATTTAATACTTAATGTAGTGTCCCTATTATTAGTTTCATGAATTAATTCTAAAGTGGTCAGAAACTCTAATGTTAATTCTACATATGAATTTTTCCTAAATTCAGAAAATTATTCCTAGTATATATTTTGTAGCAACTCGTGGACTCGATCAAATATTCCTAATTCAATAAGTACTCGAGAAATTAAAAATCTATTCAAAATAATTTTATGATATTTAAGAAAGGCGTACCTTTGGTGGTGCTCTCTACTTTGAGGCACGAAAAACTTGAATTAAGCTCTTATGGTGGAGACGAGGGAACTTTGGGTTATTTCATTCTTGGAGGCATAACTGGTTGCATAGGTAGAGTCAGCATTTGTGCTCCTACTAGGTTAGTTTGGTGGACGCATGAGCTTACAGTGTTAATTGGAGCAGCGACACAGTTGTGCAGTGGCCACTAAGAGATTATTACGAGCGTGTGTTAGGCGAGAGGCATGTGTTAGTGAGGGATGGAGATTGGGTCTGCAGGTGGAGAAGTAAAGCAAAATAATGTTGTCAAAGATGAGTAGAGATGGGTGTTTATATTTATAGGGTGTGTAATGAGGTGACTGGGAGACTCTCCACTCACATCACAGGTGTGACTAGGAGACTCCCCAGTCATGACATGGGTTTATATTTATAGGGTGTGTAATGGGAGGGTCAAGAGTGTGACTGGGAGACTCCCCAGTCACACCCGTAACTTGGGGAGTCACACTCGTGACTCCCGTGACTCCCCCAATCACACCCTGACTGGGGAGAGACTTTTTCCAGTCACAAATATGACTTGGGGAGTCATACCTGTGATTTTGGGAAATTGATAGTGCGGGATCCGTTCAATTTGAAAAGTTAAAAAATCAAATATAATTCAAATAAAGATAAAAGGGAATCCACCGTGACAGAGAAAGATGAAGCAAAGGAAGCACATAGCGTGGCACCCTGTAACAATGGAATTGAGCTTGGCCCTGTCTCTGCTAAAAAAGAAGAAATTAGAAAGGTTGCATCTACATCGCACGCGTAGCAATGAGATAGTTAATGAACTGAAAGGGAGCAAAGAGCGATAGAAGAGGCTTGCAGTGTAGCAAAAATAAAAGAACGAATTGATTCTTTTTTTGATCTTTTTCTTTTTTGAGTGAACCCACTGAAAGGAAACTGTAACATATCTCTATGGACATGCATGCTATGCTAGCACTACAATCTAGCAAAAGTAACATTAACAATCAACAATATCAATACCTGGCACATCTGCCCTCCCCATTTTTCTAGGTTACAAGAATTTGGCTATTTGGATTTGCTTGTTTTGACTTAGTTGCGTGATCTTTCCTAGTCTTCTTCCTGAAAAAAAGTCGACAAATCAGAAACAAGACATAAATTAAAAAAAATTATGGAACATACATATCATTATTTGTGGGTTATACCTTTTGTTACACTTTCAGTCCCTGTGTTAATAGGAGCAGGATCTGACTATTCAACAAATAAGTAGCAATTATATTTATCAATATGTATGGTCTTGTTCTTGCATATCCCTACTGGTTTTCCAAATTAATCTTGTTGATACATATAATTCAAAAGAATAGGTACGCTATTCATATACAACATCCCTTTCTTTTATCAACAGTTCTACTAATTGATATTTTTCCACAAATAATTGAAATTCAATTTCTTGATTTGTATCTTCAATTTTTGGAAACTTATAAAGCTCTTTTATTAAACCCCAATCAATGAACTACAAACTCCTTCAAATTTTATCTGATTAAATCCATAGACATTGTCGCATTTCCATCCCCCATTATTTTGAATTTCCCATTTATTTACATTATTGGATCGTTCTTCATCCAATTATATGGATTGATCTAACATGCATAAAAGATGTTAGTCACATTTAAAAGCCGAGTACTATACTGTTGAGTTAGCAACCTAAATAACAAATAAAAATCTTAAGTTATATAGGTACAATTAGAATCAAAAAAAGATTTTTATATCATATCACATTCAATAAACCAAATATTTGACTGAAGAAAAAAACGAGGCATTGGGTTAATAATCAATATTCCCTTTTTCATCAATTATGTAAAAGTAAAATCTTTTTTAATCATTAGAATGTCGACACTCATTTCTCCTCTTTGAATAGAGGATATAATAATTGATCGTGGATTTCTCAGTCTATGTAGAATACTTGATTCAAAAAGTTCTCACAAATGCCAAACATATCTTGCTCCAATTCATTAACCATAAATGAAACTTCCATTAAAAATGTTTGGATAAATAAAATTCATCTTATCTTTCTTATTCCTAATTATCAAGAATTTGAACTGAAAATGGATAAATCTAATATCCAATTTTTTTCACCCAAGAGAGGGCCTTTATTAACTTTTGATTTTATCCGATTTTCTTTATTTTTAGATCACAAAGAAGAAAAGGAAGAAAAACTTCATTCTACCATACTATCAGATCTTGTAGAATAGTGCTGATTGTAGTCCGCCCTTATTTATCAACGTTTATCTACGACGCGAAATCAGAATTCTTTGCATTTTTTTCTGCAATCCATTAAGAACTAAGAAGTCAAGTTTCATTCAAATTAATCACTTTGACTAACTTGACTAACAATTTTTACGTAAATTATAAGTTAAAAGGCAGTAGGAACTAAAATGAACAATGCAGTAGCAATAAATGCGAGAATATTTACTTCCATAATCTTATCCTTTCATTTTTCTTTATTTCGCAATAGCTCGGGATTGAATCCTATAAAGATGATAATGTCTACAAATTCAATGGGATGAATTCCATGGTGATGATGCCAAATTGGATCAATATCATGAATAACAATATCTGAGTTATCAAATCGATTCATCATCATACTTGGAATAGTATATCATAGAAACTTCATTTATCCATAACTAATAAAAAATGTATTCCTAATCCAATCGAAAATTTCTTTTCATTGCCTTATTTTTATTTATTATTTATTTATCATTTTTTCCAACTCCATTTTTTCTAAATTCCAAAGTAAATGGACTTCTAGATGTGGGATTTCCTTAGTGATCATTTTAGAGCCTTGGCTTGTTACATGAGTCTGAATATCAGTAAAAAAAAAAAGATTTGCATGATTCTTTCTACAATTTACTCTTATATCACCCCCAAAACCCATTTGTTTGATTTTTTCTTTGATTCCGAGAAACAATAAATAAATACTTGTTTTTCCCTTCCACACCCCACTCGGGATTTACAGCTTGGACTTTCCCGATGAGTCCATAAGGATCAGACTCCTATATTTCTAGACCATACAATCTGGTTACATGAAAAACATTTTTTCCTATCCTCATGAATTGGACAATACTCATATTTTATTTCTATGTTGATATTAATTATGAATAACTAAGAATGAAAAGAATAAAGAATTCAAAATTTATAGCATAAATTGGAGTAGTTTGTTAAATTCAAACGGTAGGAGTGTATTAGTTTCGCAAACTCTCCAATTTACCGCAGTCGTTTCTAGCACAATCAAAAAAAAAAATAAATGCATCAAAATAAATCAACACTGATATTTACTAACGCAGTTTGGCACACCTTACCTACGTTTGTGAAGGCCCTCACCCAGCTTAATATTTTCACCAAAAGACAACAATAGTTTTACACAAGGTTTTAATAAGCCGACACCACTCAACCCTTGACACTACCTCTCATCCTCACAACCCATGAAAGTGATTCATACCTAATAACACGACCGACTAATGTTAACCTCAACAGAGGATTTTTCTCAACAATCTTATAACGAAAGAACACAAAATAAATAACTCAAGTGATTAAACAAAATTCAACATGAATGAAAACACTTGAGAAGGAAACAAAAAACAACTTCCTAAAGTTTTCGGCTTTTCTAAAGATTAAGATACATCCAAGAAATCACGCACAGCTAAAGAGTCGCACATGCTCAATCTACCTCTGCTCTTTTGTGTTCTGCACTCCACTATAACGTGACTTACTCAAGCATCTATGACTAACACAGAACAAGGCTGCACATAAACATAGTCTAGAGAGGAAGTCACGTACACACCATCACAAAATCTACAGCTCACTAACACTATCCTTTAGTCCACGTCAACATCTTCAAAAAATGATGGTTCACACACACAACCATATTGTTTCAGCTCTCTCACAATTTTTTGCACACAACAATGTTATCTGTCTATGCACTTTCGATCAACCCATACTAAGACACAGACCAAGTCACACATGCAATCCTCCCTCACTTCAGCAATTTCACAATATCTGTCAAATCAAAAAATAATCAGATCAAAGCTTTACCATACACGCACAACTGCAATCAACACCAAACTGAAAAACAATTGCAAAATCACTCACGTGTGTAGTCCAAAAGCAAGGTCACGCATGCAAGGAAAATAATACTTAAAATCACACACGCAACAACTACATCGGCAGGCTTCCCAAAAATCTTTCAATGAACTAACATTATTTGTCATCCACTTCCAATTAAGATAGACTTTTATTTCACTACAAGTTTTATATAAGAATCCAATTCAAATAAGAAGTATTACTTATTTACACCACCTCTTGATTTGGATTTTTAATCATTATCTCGAAGACCTAATAATCAAAAATGCCAAAATTAAATAATGAGATATAATAAATATCTTAACATTATGCATATATAATTTCTCTTATAGGAACCCATTTAGCTTAGAGGTTAGAGCATCGTATTTGTGCAATGGCCACTGGTTTGACTCTAATAGTTAGCTTTTCTCTATTAATTTTAATTTATTTTTTTAGTTTTACATGATTGATATCAATTAGTATTTTTTATTAATCAGTAATAATAACTAATAGAGGTGTTATTTAGAATAGATAAATATTAATGAATAAAATATTAACTACTAGAATTGTTATTTAGAATAAATATTAACAAAGAAATAAAAAACAACTAATGAATAATGTCAGTTCGTTTGAATTTAATATACACACTAAACTTCACTTCGTGTTGTCAAATAAAATGTATTATTAATCAATTAAAAAGATCTAATATTTTGACAGAACGGAATTCTTTCATTTCGAAATCCTAATTTAAAGTGGCTCTTTTGTTCATTCGTAGGAAAGAGAGAATTTCTTCAAATTTCAGCAGTTGAGACATTCGGAAACAATATAAGAAAGACTCATATATTTATCCATCAACATTACAAGTAAATATTAAGGAAGAGATTCTTTGTAATTATAACACAACTAAAAGAAAAATTGTTGATATGTTTAGAGATATTCCTCTCAACAATTATCTAACAAAAAGATATTATCAAGATAAAGAACCCCTTTGATCCAAATGAAAATTCAATCGTGATCTTTTTTTCTTATTCCTGAATGGGTTTTTCAATTATTTTTAGATTTATGCTCTAGTTTGAGTAAAGATTCGCTCAATTTTTATTTGCACATATAGGGCAAATGCCCTAGATACCATAACTTTTTGCTACAACTTCTTGTTTTATTTGCAATTCCTTACACGTCTTCTGTTAATGATTGATTATGAATAACTTTGAAATTACTCTTGTTTATAACATTATAGTGAAATGCCTAAAAAAATCGTGGTTGGGAAGGTTATAGTAGCAAAAGTCATTTGGAATTTTTATTAAAATATTTGTTATATATCTCATTTTTTAATTTTGACATTTTTGATTATTGAATCTTCAAGATAATGATTAAAATCCAAATTAAGATGAGGTGTAACCAAGTAATACTTCTTATTTTAATTGGATTTTTGGATAAAGGTTTATATGTGAAAAAAGTTTATCTTGAATAGAAGTGTATGTGTATTATGTTGTTGTTGGCTAAAGGATAGTGTGAGGAGGCTGTAGATTATAGGTGGTGCATGTGTAACTCCTTGTGTAGGTGACTCCTTCCTTGCATTGTTTTGGGTTGGATGCATGTGTATCTAAAATGGGGCTATAGTCTAATTGTTTTGGTGATAAAATAAAGTGCATGAAAGTACTAACGTGGTGATCTCTACATTGATGAGAATTCCATCTTGGTGCTGTAGTTTCTATTAATTAATTGTGTGAAGACTCCTTGCTGAAGTGGGGAATAAATGTTGGATGGGTTCCTAGTGAATTATGCAACACATGTTGATGGGTGTATGTGTGAAGCTCTAACTTTCCTTATGATTCAGCTGGGTTTTATTGTGAATTAATTTTGGTTCCTACTACAACCGTGAGTCTCTTTAGGGTCTAGTTCAGTTGGGGTGTCTATGGGCTACGTATTCTTTTGTTGGTGGATGGATTTTGGCTGCGTAATCTATGTATGGTATTGTCGATTGAACAGATGTGCAACTTATAATTAATCCATCTTGCTGTTGTGTTGTGTGTGGCTCCCTCATGATATTGGTTGTGCATTGGAGCATTGGAGTGTCGTGGTGGATGCGTTTCTAGTGCAGCTGTGGTCTTGTGTTGGTATTTACATGAATCAACTTGGTATCTTCTTCAATTCTCCGATGTCAATATAACCCTTAGGAGCTGATATATTTTCTGGACTGACTACGACAGTACCATTGGTAAACAACTTTTAGATCTATTTCAATAGAGCTGAACCTATCAGAAAGATGTTCTTCTTTTCTATCTCAAGTGTATTCATTTTTGTTTCTAGTTATTTTAATCACTTGAGTTATTCATTTATTGTTCTTTTGTTAAAAGATTGTTGAGAAAAATTCTCTGTTGAGGTTAGTATGAGGCGGTCATACTATTAGGTATGAAATTTGATAAGTCAATAATTTATATATGATTTTGGGATGAATTGAAACTAATTTGACTTATCTCTATGGGAATTTTGAGTTTTATTTGGTTAATTTTCACACATTTCAACTTTATTGCTTAATAGGTACAAATAGATAAATTTTGGTACAAGAGGCATAACTTTCGCTGTAGATGTTAGATTAGGGTCATTCAAGTACACTTTCAAAGAGAACTCTGAGTTCTACAATGTCTATGAAGACTCTAAGGAGAGATTTTGCCATCTAAAGAGTCAAAATTGCACGTTTCTGTAGATGTCTAGTGTATGTCTGCCCAACGGAGATTATGTCCCTCCAAACGGACATGAGCGGAGCTAGAAAGCTGGAAAACTCGAGAAAGTCTGTCCAGAAGATATGAAGTCTATCTAACAGACATTTACTGGCCATTTGGATTGAAATTTTCTCCGAAAGACAGCATATGTTAGCCCAACGGACATAGACGACAATTTTGCGATTGTTTCTTCCCCTGTTTGAATCAAATTGAGTTTCTTTGATCCCAAGGCACTATAAATACTTATTTTTAGGGCCTATAAAGGGGGATCCACCTATCTTAACCTAAAAGAGCACCCAAGGAGGCTAAGAAGAAGATCAAGAAGGATTCAATCAAGATTGGAAGCAATTTTATTTTGTTTTCTTTCAATCTTCTCTCTACTCTTTCTTGGATTTTGATTATCTTTATTTGTATGGATTCTTTTATCATGTTCTTGAACTAAATCCTAATTAGGGTTAGGGATGTAGCCTAATTTAGGGGATTGATTTATATTTTATGGATTGATTAGTTTTGAATGAAAGTTATTTAGTTATATTTATCTTTCTTGAACTTAATTGTTGTTTCTATGCCTGATCACTATAGATGCAATCTTAGGAATTATATGATGAACTGAGAGGTGAAGTGTAATTTGTGCACTAAGAAGATAAACACATTAGATTTAAAGATAGAGATAGCCTGGACTAGTGTGATAACTTATAATTGCTTGTTCTTAATGAATGTGACTAGTCAAGTTTCGCATTGAGAGATGGTAATCAACTAGTTAGATATTCTTATATGCCTTAAGAGAGAATATAAGCAAATTTGAGCAATTGTTATTATAACCTTTTACTTAATCGAATCCATAATTTATTAATCAATCTCTTAAATTGGTGAACCCTAAAGCCCTAATTCTAACTTATAAGATTTCCCTTACTTGTTTATTTATAATTTTTACAATTTATTATTTGCTCTAATCCAATCATCTTTTAAGTTTCTTATTATTTTAGTTCAAGTAATTAGGAATAATTTGGTAGTGAGTAGCTTAGTCTTTGTGGGAGAAGACCTTAGAATACTTGATTTGTAGATACTAGGAACGATTCTGTACGCTTGCAGATTTTGTCGACTAAGTTTTTTGCGCCATTGTTGGGGACTAATTTATATTTTCTACTATTAATTCTAGTTATTTTTAATTACCTTAAGTTTTCTTCCATTAATTACTTTTAAACTCTTTTCTCTTTGTTTTATTTCAGGAGCTGCATGAACTTAAGGCATTCAAGAAATTTGAACAACGATAAGCTAATTGAGTTAAATCCTGAAATTGAACGTACTTGTAGAAGGAACATCTCCCAAAGAAGAAGAGATATGGCAAATAATAATCAAAATCCAATTCTATATGGGGAATAGGATATGGGGAACGATCAATTCAATGAAGAAAATCAGGCTAAAACTTGGAGGCAAAATAACAATGAACCGGTGGCTGTTAATCCTATTATAAGGAGAATTAGAGATTATCATATGTCATTTATTGCTGGCATTCTTGCATTCGATTGAGTACGTTAGTAAGGAATTATGAGTTGAAGCAGATTCATCTATCTATGTTGCCACAATTTAATGGAATGTCGAGTGAAGGTACTCTAGCCTTTATAAGAGATTTTTATGCTACAGTTCAGACTCTTCCACTGTATGGATTGTCTGAAGATGAGTTAAGACTGAGGTGTTTTCCCTATTGCATGAAGGGATTAGCAAGAAACTGGTTGCTGAGCTTGGAGGTAGATTCCCTTGATACTTGGGACAAAGTAATGGAGACTTTCATGATGAAG
>JANQAP020000068.1:7616909-7632094 GCA_026874005.2 Erythroxylum coriaceum
TGATGGTTCACTCATTGAGTTTGCAAAACTCATCAAAAATTGCACTGTGGCTTTTCAGGTACAAGACAGGAGACTTAGGATTTATTCTGGATTAGAAAAACGTTTTGGACTAAGTTATGGCTCAGAGGTCTGTCAGCTGACGTCAGAGAGTTATAACTTTTATTTTGTAGATTTTGCTAGAACCTGTAACAGGTTTTGTATATATTCATCTGATGAAGACAGTGTAAATAGTTATGAATGAATACAATGAATGATTTTAAAATTTAATGATTTTCGATTATGTTAGATGATGCCATGCGTAAGTTGGATTTGTTATTACTCTAACATACTATTATCGTAGAATATGTTCCTAAAGTTTGGGAATGTACCCTATGATAGTGGGATATTGCAAGCTGTGCTTCAAATCTTCATCATCGTTGTATTGTTGGCGCATTTTCTGTTTACCTATGATGTTGGATATTCAGTAAACCTATTGTAAAATAGAACATTTATGTAAAACTATTTATAAAATCTATAAAGAAAATTAAATCTTTGTTGTTTAGTTACATAAATATTAACTAACCTAGTTTATCATTGTAGAATGTGGCTATTGGTATATGATATAATTTTATTTAATACTCTTTGGAGTACTATATTTTTCTTATCATAGGACATATAGTATATCTATTTCTTGGTATTAGGTGGCATATTTTTATGCATTAGATGTCAAGCGTTTCTTTCAGCATTCAACCATCATCTATAATTTTGTTCTGGGTTAGATTTAAGTTTGATGATACATGGCATCCTCCTATTTCTGTCTCTATACAGAGAAATAGATCAGTTGTTTTGAAAATTAGTCATTTTCGGTTAAGTCTGGGGCTTTACTCATTTTCTTGTTACCGTTTTACTGATATTCGTATGATTTAATGTCACAGATTTCTATTATGTTATCTCAGAGGGTAGTGCCAGAGAATCTGATGCTGATTACGAAAGTCAAGGTGGAGTGGATGTTGAAACAGACAAAAGATGAAGCCAAATTTTTTTATATAAATGATTTCTTGTCACCTGATGCATTAAGAAGTGCGCCCTATCGAAGTAGGGACTACGTGGAAAGTGCTTCTGTATATGATAAAGATCTCTTCTTTCTGGTCATATGTGGGGGAAAAATGGGGTTGTGAATAATATCAGAATCGTGCAACATCCATATGTTGAAAGAAGAGATAATCTTCCGGAGTCGAAGGAGATAGACAAGCCTGTTGGTTTATGGTCAATTATTAAGGAAAGCCTGTTGGTTTATGGTCAATTATTAAGGACAAGTTTGTCTTCCTGTTCATTTTAACGAACCACTCTCTTCGTGCAACATCCATATGTTGAAAGAAGAGATAATCTTCCGGGGTCGAAGGAGATAGACAAGCCTGTTGGTTTATGGTCAATTATTAAGGACAAGTTTGTCTTCCTGTTTATTTTAACGAACCACTCTCTTCATTGCAAAAGTGCTTTAAGGATTTAGAGTAATCTTACTTGGTTGATCAAGCATTGGAATGGGGCAAGCAGGTCAGACCTCAGTGTTCTTCAGCATCGCATGCTTGCGCCAATTTAGCACATGCAGTTAATAGGCTCCTATAACGTCAAGAAACTATATCATTGTGCTTTGGGGATTTACATCATATGTGGCCCAGATGTATGTGATTACACATCTTGAATAGGGTTATTCCATGTCAAATGAGTTGGAAAAAGTCCTAAATTGATGTTTTTATAACATGTAGCATAGACCTTATTATATGTCCCGGATCGTTCATAAAAGGGTTAAAAATGAAAGAAATACAAAATACTTGATTTCGGTTCCATCTTGACTTTCGAAACAGTTTTCATGGCCAAAACAAGCTCCAATCTTCCGGGACCTTCACAAAAAACATTCATCAACACGTGGTTAACGTCTTTCTACAATTTTCTTAATACATAAGCGCTCTTAACGGATAAGGGGATCTGTATGCTTAGGAATGATATGAGTAACTGCATGAGACCTTATCCTTTATATATAGTTTCCATATCAGGCTTCCCTATCACAAGCCTGATATGGATTCGATCCATACTAATCGGGATCCATTTTCTTCCTGGACTTCGACCCATTGAATTAGATCATTTATTGAGTCACTTTATTACCCTTATCTATATCAAATTACGTAACTTAACCAATAAATTATTGAAAAGCTAAAAATCACAATTAATAGTTGTCCAACATAATGAGAAAGGACAAAATTGTCCAACATTCTCCCCCTTGGACAATAATAATTGCGATTTTTACTCAAGTTTAAAAATAGTTTGAAAACTCGGTTAAGTCACGCTACTGTATTGGTACCAAATTTAAAAATTAAAAAAATTTGATCCAAAGGTTATGAAAGTCTAACATTCCGTCCTGCAAGGCTTTCGATACCGAAAAATATCAAACATATGTGTCATGTATGACACAGATCCAATATAATCACGAATATCTAATACCTTACTAACATGAATAGAAAAATGAAGTGTGACAAACTAGGATGATACCTGTATGATCTAATACGTATCATCTTCGTTTGTAGGTCTCGATTTCTCCAACTTTATGCTAAACTGCAGCAGAAAAATCTTGTTTTCTCTTACCAAATGCTAAACAATATTAGAGAAAATCTTGTTTTCTCTCACCGGATGCTAAACAACATTTGAGAAAACCTCTATGTTCTCCAACTGAATGCTAAACTACATTATAGAACCTTTATGAGATTATACCTTATATCCCCCTATATCATATCAAATTTGTGGATATCCGTACTAAACTGTATGTGCCTTATATCCTCCTATGTCATATCAATTTTGTGAATATCCGTACTAAATTGTATGTGTCTAAATGACATAAGCTCAAGGTCAATCTTTATATATGCCCAATGACCTATAAAATGCTTAAGATCAACACAAATCTTAAGGCTTTCATATGTATTATGACTATACAGAAGAACAGTTATTACTGAGGATAAAAAGATGATCATCTATATTAATAAATAACCATAATGCCATAATACATTAAAATGTACAAACATTTAAGGAGTAAATACAATGATCCCTAACTATTGCTATCTAAGGACCTTAACACGCTTATACCGGATGCATGTTTAACAAACATTAGTGGGCGAAGTCCTTTAGTCAATGAATCAGCTAAAATCTCCTCAGTTCTGATATGCTCCACTTCGACGTCACCTTTCTGAATCAACTCCTTTATGGTCAAATATTTAACTTCTAAATGCTTAGACCCTGTGATATTCTTGTTGTTGTTACTGAACAACACTACAACAAGATTATCACAATATAACCGAATGGGTTTAGCTATCAAATCTACCACAGACAACTCAAAAATTAAGTTTATGAGCCAAATCACCTGTGTAGCAGCTCCATAATATGCAACTCTGGATGCATGGTCGAGGAAATTACCAGTGTCTGCTTGACACTCTTCCACGATATTGCACCATCTGTTAACATAAAAATGTACCATGAAGTGTATTTACAATCATCTAGATACATAGTAAAATCGAAGTCTGTATACCTTGTGAGGTTTAAATCGTTGACTTTTCTGTATGTCAATGTATAATCCTTACTACCCTTTAGGTAACTCAATACTCGTTTAACTGCATTCCAATGGTCTACACCTAGGTTAGCCAGATATTGACCCAACAGTCCAACAGCAAATGCAATGTCTGGTCGTTCTAGTGCACACCTAGGCATACATCAGGCTACCAACTGACTAGAGTACAGGACATTCCTTATAACCTCTCTCTCAACTTCATTTTTTGGATACTATGCCAAAGATAATCTCTCGCCATGAGAGATACGTGGTACAACAGGTTTACACTCAGCCATATTAAACCTTTGTAGCACTTGCTCAATGTATGTTTTTTGTGAGAGGCTCGAAGAGTGTTGAGATCTGTGCCGGTAAATCTGTATACCAAGGACAAAAGATGCTTCACCAAAATCCTTTATATCAAAGTGTTTGGCCAAAAGTTGCTTTACCTCATGCAACATGTTCAAATCATTTGACGCGAGCAAGATATCATCCACATACAGTAATAGGAAGATAACTTTGCTCTCCTTGACCTTATAGTATAAGCATCTTTCAACTTTGTTTTCCACAAATCTGAATGAGGTCAAAACCTCATCAAACTTTAGGTACCATTATCTGGAAGCTTGTTTCAAACCGTATATTGATTTAGTCAACTTACAAACTTTGTCAGTTGCATCTTTGATCTTGAAATCCTTCAGGTGCTCCATGTAGACCTCCTAATAAAGGTTACCATTCAAGAAAGCGGTTTTAATGTCCATCTGATATAGCGCCATGTCATCATGAGCTACTATTTCCATAATCACTCTAAATGCATCCTTCGAGGATACAGGAGAGAAGGTAACATTGAAGTCAACTCCTTCTCTCTGAGTGAATCCCCTAGTAACCAAACGCACCTTAAACTGCTCAACTTGACCCTGTGTGTCCTTCTTGGTCTTAAATAGCCAATTGCAACTGACAGGCCTGCAATGTTGACATAAATCAACAAGCTCCCATACCTTATTATGCCTCATAGATTGCATCTCATCCTTCATTGCTTCCCATCACAAGTCCGCATGGGGTTCAGAAACAGCTTCTGTAAAAGTAACTGGATTTACAACATGTCCTATGTCATAGTCTTGCTCACCCAAATAGACTAGGTAATCTGATGAGATAGCAGGTCGCCTTTCTCTGTTAGATTTGCACAACTGCATAGGTTCTTGTACCTCAGAAACCTCTTCTTGAATAGGTATAAGTCCCTGCGCCTGCATAGGCATAGTACTCAAACCTTCATCCACTGGACTTGACTATATGAGAGGCAGATAGGAAATAATAGTAGTATCCGTCCTGTTATCTCCTGAAGGATGTGAGGATCCTCCCTCATCATGGACATCGTATTCCATAAACTTAGCCGTCTGTGATTCCTACTAAATAGTAACGAGTAAAATGAGGTTGCAATTTTCTCTCATAAGGATTATATAACCTTACCTCAGCAGAGCAGCTCCATATACAAATATGTGCAAGGCTTGGCTTCTTTCCAACCTAGAGTTCAAAAGGTGTCTTTGGTACTGACTTACTTGGGACTCTATTCAAGATATACAATGCCGTCTTGATGGCTTCGCCCCAAAGGTATTCAGGTAGGTTAATCCTGCTCTGCATTAACCTCATCATGTCTTTTAGGGTGCGACTGGGCTTTTCAGCCACACCATTTTACTTAGGACTACCTAGCATAGTGAATTGAGTCACTATTCCAACTTATTCCAAATACCTAGTAAACGAACCATTTTCTTGTCCTGCAACTCATGTCTGCCATAGTATTCCCCTCCCCTATCAGATCTGACTATCTTTATTTATTTTCCCAATTGGTTCGCAACCTCAGTTTTAAAGATCTTGAACTTATCAAGAACTTCAGACTTTTCCTTAAGTAAGAACACATAACCATAGCGGGAATAATCATCTATAAACGTCAGAAAATATCTAGCATTGCATAACGTGATTGTATAGGGACCACTAACATCTGTATGTATGAGGTCCAATAAACCAGAAGCACGAGTTGACCCCTTTTTCTTTATCTTAGTCAACTTACCCCTACAACAATCGATACATGTTTCCAGATCACTAAAGTCCAGAGTTGGGAGAATGTTATCTTTTATCAATCTCTCACCCTCTCCCTAGAAATGTGGCCAAGACGTTTATGTCACAACATGTACGATGTTTCCTTTATGAAGGCTCTCCTTCGAGTAACAGGTTCAGCAACATAAGAAGAGACATACATTTCGTTAGGAGTAAGACATATTCTATAAAATCCATAGACAGTTTCGATATGTCTTGTATTGATAGAAATATTTACAACTGAATCATCAAATACAAAATGATAACCCTTTTTATCCAAAACTGATATAGAGATCAAGTTTTGTCTAAAAGACGGTATATAAAATGTGTCTCGTAAAACTAATAAAAACTCTATATCGAGGTTCAAGCCTACATCTCCTACAAGCAAAACATCCACCTCTTCATTGTTGTTAACCATCAGCTTCTCCTCTCCTTTAGTCGGCCTTCTCCTGGTCTGCATTGTGGAAGCAACATGATTAGAAGCTCCACTATATAACCACCAAGAACTTGATTTGGTTATAGCTACATTAGATTCATGAATCATATAGGCCGAGAAGTTACCTGACAGTTCCTGCTTAACCTTCCACAGCTTGTAGTTTCAGCAATCGACCTTTCTATGCCCCTTCTTCTTACAGAAGAAGCACCCCATACCCTTTATGTCATATGGGCCCTTAGCAATGTTGGACTGTCCAGTCTAAATCTATGGAGAGGGTTTGGGTTTCTTACCCTTACCCTTACCTTTAGGCTATTAGGGTTTAGCCTTGCCCTTACCTTTGGCAACTGCAAATAGGGTTGTATGAGGAGAACTCTTAATCTTCTCCTCAGTTGTAGCACACTAGGAAATCAAGGCATTGATGTCCCGGGCCTCATTCTGAGAGATGTAGGAAGTAGCCATCATCTCAAACTCTCGAGGGAGAGTATTTAGTGCCTGATGCACTATGAGCGTGTCAAGAATAGGTACATCTAGTGCCTTCAGCTTACTTTGAAGGTGAATCATCCTGATAATGTACTCTCTAACGCCTCCTTCTGCTGTATACCTTATGGAGAACATCTCTTTAATCAAGGTGCTCTGCTCCGCATGAGAAGACACCTTGTACCTCTGAGAAATGCTATCCATAAACTCCTTCGATATGACCGTATTCGGTAATCCACTGAGCAGATGATCTGGGATAAATCTCTTGGTGGTCAAATAGCACATCCTATTTGATCGTTCCCAAATTGCCATTACTGCTTTATCAGCTTCTAAGCTGATATCAGTAAGTGGAGAAGGCCTCTCGATATGCATCGCCATGTTGACATCAGCCATCTCCAAGGCAAACTCAACATCCTTCTTCCACTTCTTGAAATTGAAACCATTTAAGGTCTCAATCGTGACAACATTGTTATTTACAGAAAAGATGACTGCAAAATAGAAAAGACAATATAAAGGTCAGTATAAATGCAGGATAATAGCGATACTTAAAACATTAAATCAGTATCTATATCGAGAATCTGATCACACATATTATGAAACACCTTTGAGCTGAATACATAATATATGCAATTAAACCCCCATATAAAAGCGATTAGAGTACAAACCATCAACTTTCATGATACTACCACCTTTGGGTGAATAGATCATTTAAGCAACGACTTTCTTCCATATAATGCCTTTATGTACATCTCAAAACCCTATGTAAGGCCAACACCTTTGAGAAGAACAACCAAACATAAGGTCAGAGACATCCCCAAACATGTGAGCAGAACAATCCAAAACATTGACTTAAAACGTCACTTTGAAGACTACATCCTCATCAGTACCCTAGAAAGTCCACAAACGTAAGGGATACATCTTTATGTCATCCTCACATTCTATATGGACATAATGTATGTGAAAATCAGCTATAAATGCAAAAACCAAATGCACAGTCAAATAATCACATGCTAGCACTGAAAACATCGTCTTTAAACTTTATTTGAGACTTTTATTTAAAAAATTCTCAATGAAAGTGACTATCGTACTTTCCCGAATACCGAACCTACCATACGAGACATAAAACTTTAAGTGTCTCCCTTATGCAATTTGGAGCACGAAAATGAACTCAAAATCAACTTTAAAAAGCTTAAAAACCTTTTTCCGGAATCCAATTACTAATATAATAAATTTAGAAAAATTGAAAAATCACTTTAAAAAATTCCTCGACTCAAAAACTAACCCAAAAGGACTCGGGGCAACTTTATGGGAATTCTAAAAAAATTTTTAATTTCTGGTGCTGACAACCCAAAAGGATCCAGGGTAACTTTATAGGAGTTTTGATTTTTTTTTAAATTTCTAGTGTTGACATCAGCATGAAATCATCAGCACTATAGCGTTGACGTCAGTACAACACTGTGCACTAACGTCAACAGGAGTCACACCTGCGCGTGGCAAGGGGAGCGCGCGTTGCACACGCGTGTAACGACACCCGCCAGATGTGTCTGACAAGTGCTTAGCACGTGCCCCTATGCGCATGTGAGCTTTCACTGTACGATGTGTCGCATGGGCCCGCTGTCCTACGCACGTAAGAGAACAGGCCACACACGTCCGTCACCTCGTGGAGCCACATGGGAGAATGCGTTGCACGCGCCAACCAAACAACCTTATGGAGGTTACCACACGTGCTAGACGATGCAATCGGCCTCTGAAGGAGAGGGCAATTTTCAGTGATCCCGGGACTGATTTTTCACATTTTTGGCCCGTTTTTCATAGTTAGCCTTATGTCTACCACTTTTACGTAATCATATACGCAAAAAAATCAAAAAACGAATCAAAAACTGATGAAAATCATAATAGATGAAAACTGAAAAACCTTCGTTTCCGGCAACCTGATCACGTAACTATTCTGATACCACGTGTAACACATAGCATAGACCTTATTAAATGTCCCGGATCGTTCATGAAAGAGTTAACAATGAAGAAAATGTGGAATACCTAATTTCGATTCCATCTTGACTTCCGAAGCGGTTTTCATGGCCAAAACGAGCTCCACTCTCCCAGGACCTTCATAGAAAACGTTCACTGACACCTGGTTAATGGCTTTCTATAGTTTTCTTAATACATAAGCGCTCTTAACGGGTCAGAGGATCCGTATGCTTAAGAATAATATGAGCAACTGCAGGAAACTTTAACCTTTATATATAGCTTCCATATTGGACTCTCCCATTACAAGCCTGATATGGGTCCGATCCATACTAATCGGGATCTATTTTTCTCGTGAACTTCGACTCATTGATTTCGATCATTTATTAGACTACTTTATTACCCTTATCTGGATCAAATTACGTAACTTAACCGATAAGTTATTGAAAAGCCGAAAAATACAATTAATAATTGTACAACATATTGAGAAAGGACAAAATTGTCCAACAGTTTTAGGTTCCAAGAATTTAATTATGGTATGATTCTTAGAGAAATCTGTTTATGAAGTTGGCTTGATAATAAAGTAATGTAGAAATAAATCAAGCACCAAATGAAGGTCATTGAGAACTGTTTCCAATTATTTTTTCATGTTTACCAACATCCATCGTGTGGAGTTTCAATCAAACATCATACGTGGAATGAGCTTATACTTCTATTAGGAATGTTTCTTCTTTTTGTTTAAATAGAACTTTCTTGGAGCAGGGAAATGATTTTATGAGAATTCTAAATATAGCAGCCTTTGCTGTATCTGACTATGCCTCAACAGAAGGTCGACAGTGTAAGCCCTTCATCCCTCTACTAGGGGAGACATACGAGGCTGACTATCCAAAGGACTCCGGTTTTTCTCTGAAAAAGTAACACTCTTTTACTGTATTTTGGGTGCTAATAAGTTCTTGTGAATCAGACAGGATGGAAATAGAACACTACTTCCATTGCCTGATTATACAAATAATGTATAAGAAGGTTATCACATTATATCTTATCCTTGAAATAAGTCCTTGCAAGTCTTTTTAATTCAAGTGAGTCACCACCCAACGATTGTTGATTGTCACTGTGAGGGAAGCGGCTGGAAATTCTGAGGAGACTCCAACCTTAAAGGGAAGTTCTGAGGACGCTCTATTCAGCTTGATCCTGTTGGTGTTCTCACTCTGCAGCTAGAGGATGGTGAGATTTTTCACTTGAGAAAGATTACCACTTCTATATACAACATAATAATAGGAAAAATTTACTGCAACCACTATGGCACCATCATATTAAAGGCAGTGGCAACTACTCCTGTAAACTCAAGTTCAAGGAGCAGTCTGTCTTAGATCGAAATGCTCATCAGGTATATTTTTTTTCCTGTGTTATAATTGATATTATTTCACTGCATTGATCAATGTTGCGATCTTTTTCAGTCTTCTTTTCCCCCGACCCATAGAGAATATGGAAATGTTTAGTGTTCATAAACTCCATGTTTTCCGATGCTGTTTAAAATATGACTTTATTTGCAATTATAGGTTCATGGCTTTGTACAAAACAATAGGACTGGAGAGAAAGTAGTGATGTTGGTGGGAAAGTGGGATGAAGCAATGTACTATACGTTGGGAGATCCAGTTACAAAGCCAAAGGGTTATGATCCTATGAGTGAAGCTGTCTTGATATGGGAAAGAGACAAATAAATTACCAAGACAAGATACAATCTCACCTCTTTTGCAATATCTTTGAATGAACTTACTCCTGGCTTGTTAGAGGCATTGCCTCCCACAGACTCAAGGCTGAGGCCAGATCAGAAACATCTAAAAAATGAAGAATATGAATTGGCTAAAGCAGAGAAGTTGAGACTTGAGCGGATACAAAGACAAGTATTCAGTTCTAACTTTTTTATCACTTAGGGTATATGACTTAGGGATAGAAACAGTTACTGCTATCAAGAATTGAGAAAACGGAAAGAATAGAAGCAAGAGAGAGAGAAAATTAAGCAGAAAGAAGACTTGGTTAATTCGTTGAGTTCATTATCAGAAGCTGTATTATTTACTCTAAATACAATTCTTAACGAGATCATTCCATTAATCCTTCCCTTTGATACAATTCGTCATCACTTCATCTTTTATCCTATAGCTCATTTGAGTCGTTTCCCTTATTCCTCTTCTTTGTCCCGCCACTCCTTCAGCTGGATTATGAACTGTAGCAAATAGATTATGGGCAAATATACAATACAACAGAGCTCAGAATAACAGATGGTGAGTGTAACATCCATTATATATTCCAAAGATCATCTTGGTAAAGAGAAACAAGCAACCTCTTAAAAATATCAAAGCTCTTACATGTATAGCTCTCACCACTTCATCAGGATGTTGCTGAATCTTTGTCACATCGAGTTCTTAAGATTTTAAAATTTTCGACATTTTTTCTCTATTTTGGTTGCAGTTTTACTCATTAAACTAAGATGGATTCTCTTCGAATCATTCCATTGTGATAAGCTTTTCTGCAAAAACTTCTGGCCTCGTATTAGCTTTCTCATTATTATGATCGTTCATATACAGAAGTATAAAGGCTTATGGATTCACATCCGTTGAGCAATATTGATATGGAATGTGTTGATAACTCCTTAATTGGTATTGGTATATGTTTACAACAAATGTCTTTATGTACCTTGTTGTCTTATTTTCCTTTCATTTGTTGAGCTTTTTTTTATATAAACATAAACTTTAATGTCGATGGCAAGGTTATCAAGGCCTAGATAGCACACAACCTACCGCTGGCTTCTCAGAGGTAGGTTGTATGCCACACTTACCTGGAGAAGAATTACTATGTGATGCACTGCTTATGGGATATTCATTTTTAACAAAGTAGCCTTAAAAGTTCTACTTTAAAGATTTCACTATAAGGTGAAGATTCATATGCCTATCACTAAGGTTTTGATAGGATAAAAGATTCTTATTTCTTCCTTATATTGGTTTCTATTTCATGTCATATTGAAGATTATCAAAGCAATGTGTAACTATTAATATATAAAAATACCTCCTAAACCTTTTTTATGGTAAATTTCCATGAACTTTCTCTGAGACAACCGCCGATCAATAAGTGTACCTTGTTATCCTTGTATACCTGATATTATTTTAGGAACCAGAATGGCGCCGTAAAAATATATAGTAAGTGATAGAAAATGTATACTCAATTAAAGTGACTAGGAGGAACCCATGTAATATAAGATGTGTGTGTAAAAAGAATTTATGCTATGCCAATCCAATGTAGAGCCAATAATCAAGAGTTTAATTTCTAGTCATTAGGACAAATGTCCATCTCGTATTGGGCATTTGTCTTTATATGGATAACTGCATTTTATGAGTAAAAGAAAATATATACCCATCAAATCCTAACCATAAGAGTTAAAATTTGGCTTGGGATGTAGAAGGCTTAAATTGAAGGGAGATGTATTTTCTTAGATAGATAAATTTACCTATCCATGAAAAGCCCATTTAAACCTAATGATGAAAAAAACATGTTCAAATTTCTTGTTTCATTAAGCTTACGTCAAAACTCTTCACTTAGCATATTCTCATTAAAGCAACTTCAGACTAAAAGGGAAACTTCAACTTAATAATTTTATACATCTAGTATGTGAACATATTATGTTTTTAGAAGGAATTGTTTACGTATGATCTATCTTTTTCTTTAAAAATATAATTTAATAGATGACCTTGAGAATGTAGATTTACCGTCAACGACCTCCTTTACGTCTAAAAGTAAGTCTCATTATATCTATTGCCACATGTATACAATCAATAAAAGTTAATTCACAAGACAATTTAGAAATCATGAACAGGCAACTATACATGTTAGTTTTTAACTGCCAGACCTGAATTAAGAAAATAATTTGCCCCCACAAACTCAACTTTTTAGCTTTGCCCCTTGTTATGACTGTTAAGGGCATTGTCCCACTCATGGTTTTTGCATAACTAAAAGAGGAGATAAAATAAACACATAAAAAGAGTTTCAACATTAATGATTATAGAACTCTTCAAATTTCTTTTCATCCCTCTCTCAATCGTAAGTTAGTAATCATTCTTGTTATACGTATTTTAAACTATTTTGACTATCTTGATAAGTAGATTATAAACTATTTTCTCACATTTTCACGTTAAAATTATAATAGAGAATATAAAATTATCAACAAAAAGATTCTATGAACTTAACATCCTCTATTTATGGTAAAGTTGATCCAACATGGAAATAATTTTATTTTTCTCAATATATAATAAAAATATTCAATATAACTATATATTTTGAGATAAAATATTTTTAAAGGAACGAATTTATGGAATGAACATCTTACTGGTGTTAAAAGTAATATTAATTCTTGCAAAAAAGTACCATTTGATATATGTGAGAGGATTGAAAATTATGGGTAGCAATAACTTAAAAAGAGAAAATAAAGAGAGCCACAATGTCCTTCTCTAGATGATGAAGCACAACAAGTATTAGATAGAGAAAACAGGAAAGTTATTATTAACATAGCTTCTTATTTTACTCCAAGAATCACTCATAGTTCTCAACTTAGTTTAAAAAGTGTTTTGAACAATAAGGTTACTGTTTTGCAATGTAAAAGAGATTAGGTTAGATGGTTTTATTTTTCATTTATTCCTTTAAATATTTTACATTAACCCTATTCTCAAGAAGTAATAGTTGATACAACAATGGTAGGTCTATAAATTAAGGCACCTTCTTAGTATGAGATTCATGTGTCTTGACTTTAAGATTTTAAAAGGGAACATCAGTTGATTGTAGATACATATAGTTGAGAAACAATACGATGCATTATTATTACAAATGAGTTGACTGATCAAAGATAAGGAATTTTGATTAATTTCTTTTCTTTTGTAACGTTATAACAACTTTTATCAAGTCTATTAATGCTTCTTCTATGGTAAAAAGTGCTCATATTTTAAATTATTTTTTAAAATTGCCTAGTGGGTTAGACTAAAAAATATTTAACACATCGTTATATATAATGCAACTAATTATGAATCACTTGGGTACTTATTATAATCAAAATATGAGCATATTTATTGGTCTTTATGCATTATTCATTGTATGAATTTCATTTTAAAAAATATTAATTTTATGTATCATATTTCTAATTTTGTTTCACGTGCATCTAAGATCACAATTTTTATGTATAATTATGTTGCATTTTTATCTTAGTTGAGAAAGTAAGAAGAATGGGTTAAGATTATCCATCCTACTACTTCTAAATTTGCAACTACATAACTTTGGAAAGTGTTTATAACCATAAACAAGTATTCAAAATTTAGTGACAAGTAAATACTTTACAAGTCATAAGTATCAAAGGGTGCAAAAGGAAGAGAGGTTTATGTTATTATTATAGATAATAAAATTTAGGATGCTAGCTAGATTATTGTGAAGATTGTGACTACATTTATAAGGTTATTAAGGATTACTGACTCAAATGAGGAGCCATCTTTAGTGTATACATATGATGGAATGTGTAGATTTTGTAAGACGATTATGAATGTTTCTAAAGGGAATGAGAGATTGTACAAGCCTTATACAAATATTCTTAATCAGTGATGAGATAAGCATTTTACTTAAAGGATTTACTTTGTAGCTTACTTTTGTTTTTGGAATTTTACTTTGCAGCTTACTTTCTCACTCATTATTGCTTATATAGTGGAGATACATATACATATATTGAAATTATAGGTGATCTTTTTGATGTAATTAAATGCACACTTATTTTCTCTAATAAAGAGGAATTAAGTGTGATAAATAAAATTAAATTATATCGTGAAGGTTTAGGGAGTTCTACTAGATCCTCTGCAAAAGGAGGATTTATAATGAAAAAATACAGCCTATTAAGTTTTCATTCTTTTTAGTTTCATCTTTTACTTATTAATAATATTTTTATTTTTTATAACTATTAAAATATAAATGAGTAGCGATTATTATTTATTGAAAATGCTCCAACATTGAGAAAAATTTGCTATTAGATTACTTAGTCAAAAGACTTCTGTGTCATATTGTGAATGCAATTAAAGTGTTTTTAGACCACTACAAGAAAATAGTGAGTTAGTGACGGAAAATACAGACGAAAATGATAAATATTCCGTCTGTATTTTTCTTTACCGACGGAATATACCGACGGAAAAAAACGTCGGAGATTCGACCGTAGCTAAACTCACCGATGGTAAAGAAACTTTCCGTCGGTAAGTTTACTGACGGAATAAAATAACCATCGGTAATTTCAACTGAAAAGTTACCGACCGTCTCACATTTTCCGTCTGTAAACTTACCGACGGAAATTAATTTTCCAACGCTAATTTTACCGACGGTAAGTTACTAAACCGTATGTAAATTTAGCATCGGAATGTTTTTAATACCGTTGGTAAAGTTACCGACGGACATAACGTTACCGTCGGTAAATAAGCTTACTCATTACCGACGGATCTTATTGTCCGTCGGTATAGTGTATAGACATTTACTGACGAAAATTATGAATGTTTCCGTCGGTAAAATTTTTGATTAAATTTTTTTAAAATATATATTTCCATTATATTTAAATTATAACCGTCGGAAAATTTTATTAAT